>CM039514.1:23997208-24134989 GCA_022432975.1 Begonia masoniana
AATTCTGGAGGATATGCTCAGAGCATGTGTGCTGGAGTTTCAGGGATCGTGGAGCAGGTATTTGCCACTGATCGAGTTCTCTTATAATAACAGCTTCCAGGCTACTATTGGCATGGCTCCGTATGAGGCGCTGTATGGTCGAAAGTGTAGATCTCCGTTGTATTGGGACGAGGTTGGCGAGGCCAGCATCATTGGTCCTGAGATTCTACAGCAGACGGCAGAGAAGATTGCCATCATTCGACAGCGTATAGAGGTAGCACAGAGCAGGCAGAAGAGCTATGCTGACACCAGACGGAGAGAGCTAGAGTTCGAGGAAGGTGATGAGGTGTACCTCAAAGTTTCTCCGTTCAAGGGCATTGCGAGATTTGGAAGGAGGGGTAAGCTAAACCCTCGTTATGTGGGGCCCTTTCCTATTCTGAAGAGGATCGGGAAGCTGGCGTATAGACTGCAGCTTCCAGCTTCTATGGAGGGTATCCACGACGTATTTCATGTATCTATGCTTCGGAAGTGCTTGCGCGATCCGTCGCATATTGTGGAGGCTACAGAGATAGAGGTACAACCTACCTTGAGCTATGAGGTAAGACCGGTACGTATTTTGGAGTATTCCATCAAGGTTTTGCGTAACAAGGAAATTCCGCTAGTTAAAGTTCTATGGCGGAATCATGAGGTGGAAGAAGCGACGTGGGAACGACAGCAGGATATGATGGTTGAGTATCCTGATTTGTTTGTATGATTTAATTTTGTGGACAAAATTCTAAATAAGGTGGGTAGAATGTAATACCCGGCTGTACGGACTTGTATATTATATTATTATTATATTATTGGATGACATTTTTATATTTATGTCAAATCAGGTCCGTTTTATGAAAAGAAAGCGTCACTACGATCCCAACGATTAATTAGAATTTTAAGGAAAATTTGGGAATTTTTGGAATAGTAACGTTATATTCCGAGCAATTAAGCTTTTCGTGAGATAAATGACGTTTTAGTAAAAAATAGCAAACGAGGTCCGATTTGCGAACAGACAGTTTTAATAGAACCCAGATAATAAGTTGGATTTATTGGCGAAATGAGAAAATTCGAATGGTCGAAAACACGAGAGGGCAAAATTAATGTTTCGTTAAGAAGTGGTTTTAATATTATTATTATTATTATTATTATTATTATTATTATTATTAATTAATAAAAAAAAAATATAACAAACGACAGAATGGTTTTGTTAAACCATTCTGTCGTTCGCCATTCCTTCACCGCGAGCCCGACGATAGCCCGAGCGACGAGCGACGCCGAGCCTCCTCCGACGAACACCGACGATTCCGGCCACCGTTCAGACGAGCGGACTCCGGCGAGCTGAAGCCAGAGTTCGGTTCAACCTTTCCGCGCCAGACTCGACCGAAAACCGGTGAGTTTCTTCCTTGTTCTTGCTTGGTTTGTGGCCGGGAATGTCGAGCTCCGTTGAGCTCCGATCG
The DNA here is from genome assembly GCA_022432975.1 of Begonia masoniana. Taxonomy (NCBI): domain Eukaryota; kingdom Viridiplantae; phylum Streptophyta; class Magnoliopsida; order Cucurbitales; family Begoniaceae; genus Begonia; species Begonia masoniana. Next base: position 23,998,678 of record CM039514.1, read on the forward strand.
CCGGCCCTTTTCTGCTGTTCTCGGCGTCGTCTTGCCGAGCTTCGCGTCGGCAATGATCGCCGAGCAACAGGGAGCTCAATTTGAGCGAATTTCAGTGAATCCCGAATTGGGGATTTCGGGTTTTCCGGTTTAAAACCTTAAATTCTCTTTGGATTATACTAATTAGATGTTAGGATAGTTGATTGGTGTTGAATCGGAGGTGAATCGATAAAAAAATCGAAAAGGGGAATTTTCCCGATTTAGGGCACTTCGGGTTTTTGATTGTAATTCGGTATTTTCGATTAATTTAGGCTAATTAAGGCTAATTGGGATTGATTGGTGAGGAAATTGATGGAATTTGATGAAAAATTGGAAAGGGATAAATTTTCGATTAAGGGCAGTTTCGGTTTTTTGGACATTTGACCTATCTACGGTCTTTTGTTTTAAAATTACTTTTGACAGGTTAAAATAGGTTATCAGAGGAGCGCGTGGCCGCTGGAATCGTTCGATTCCGATAACCGACGCGAAAGTTATGCGCGTTCGAAGTTTCGTGTCGGTTTTTACCGAACCCAAATTAGGGTCCAAAATTAATAGGTTTATAGTAATTGACGATATAAAGGACGTATTGAACGTTATTGGACGGAGTTAGAGTGAATTGAGAGAAATGTTAAAATTTGGGAATTTTCGGGTTTTTAGAAAAACTCGTTAATTATGATTTTAAATTATCGAGCGTTAATCGTTGTTTAAATACTTCGATTGGTTAGGTTAAGATTTTAGGAAAATTTCTTAGTTAAGGTTTTTGTTAAATTTGGACGTTATTAGTTCGAATTCGTTTTAATTACGATTATCGTATTTTGCTGCAGACAAACAGCGCTCGTGGACGGAGCTAGAGTTTCAGCGCACACGAGGTAAGTTCTCGTGATTCTTCTTGGCCGATTGGCCTACACCTTACGTCGAACGTCGTCTCGAGGAGTTTTGGAGATGCCTTTAGTTAGTTTTGCTCGGTTTGGGTAGCTAGGTCTTAGGAGTTTATAGTTTATGCTTTTACAGTCTTGATGGTACATGTTATGGCTTGTTTACTTTATGATAGAGAACTGTTCACGCATCACTTGTTTTAAAGAAAAACATGAAAATGAATTTCCGCACAGAGATTTAAAGATAACGTAAAGCATAGCATTGGCCTTCGGGCATACAGGCCTTCGGGCATATAGGCCTTCGGGCATACAGTTTACAGGTCACGCGAGGTGGGGCTCAGGCACGGCTGTACGTGTTGTAAGCGTGTACCCCCCTCTTCTAGCTGGAAAGAGTAGTCCGCCCGCTGGATGAGCTCTCTCCGGTTAGAAGGTATAGGATCTCGGTGACACCTATAGTGCATGCATAGCAAGATAAAAGAAAAATAAAGCATGGTTTAATGAACTCATAGCACAGCATGCATCGCATTTACGTAGAGCTTACTGGGATTTCATCTCATAGTGTATTGTATGGTGTAGGTGACCTAGTTATTGAGGATCCAGGTGAGGACGATGTTCCTCCTCCTGAGGCATGATGCAATTGACAGAGGATGGCTGCGGTGGTGTGCTGGCGCAGTCGAGGCTATACCGACCCGTGGGGAAGTATGTACAGATTTTGAGGGTTTGGAGATATTTTTGGATGTTTTGGCTGACAGTTGTATAGATATTATAGGATGCTTGGTACTGGTAGTTGATAGGTTGTATTTGAGGTTTTAATTGTATTGAAAATGTATTTTGAAAATGCTTGGTTCTGTATAGACATTTTAGGATGTTTGGTTCTGTTAGTTGATAGGTTTATATTTTGATATCTATAAACGTTTGGAAACTCATTTTATTGTTGGTTAATGGTTTAAACGTTTTGGGATATGTTAAACTTTCAAACGGAACCACGCAGTTTATTTTCATAAAAATGTACTTTATTATAGTTGCGTTTCGAGACGGTTTTGGAGTGGTATTTCGGAAGGCGTATGGATATCGAGGGTTCGATGTTAAAAGATAATGTGAGGTGTATGTTCCTTTTTCTGATTTAATATTAATTACCTTATCAAATGTTTTAAAGTTTTATTAATTTGTTTTAAGTTATTTTAAATGGTTTAAAATATAAATTCAATTCTAACTTAATTTCCGCTTAAAGTTAAGTTTTAAGTTTAAAATGAAAAATTTGTACGGTAATTTAAGGGTAAATAAGGGTACAGTATTAGGGTCGTGACACTACATCCACTGATAGACAACATCCACCGGTGAACAGTAACACTCAACATCCATCGATAGACTACATCTACCGGTGAACTGTAATACTCAGCATCCACCGATAGACAACATACACCGGTGAACAGTAACACTCAACATCCACCGATAGACGACAACCACCGATAGACAACATCCACCCATAGACAGCATCCACCGGTGAACAGTAACACTTAACATACACCGATAGACAACATCCACCGATAGACAACATCCACCGGTGAACAGTAACACTCTAAACAAACGGACAACTCTGCCTACTAAAAGAACTTGTAAATTTTAACAGCAACTATTCAAAACAACATAGATCCACAACTTTATAAATCCAGAATAACAATCTACAACTAAACCAAATCGTGTTTTCATGGTCAGGATAATCCCAAAACATGTCAAAACATTAAAACTATTACTGTCATTAAAATCTTCAGCACACTTGTTTAAAACCAACATGTTTCCAAACTCGATAATCTCAAAACATATTAAAACATCAAAACTACCACTGTCATTAAAATTCTCAGCACACTTAACAAAACAATTGTCCACTAAGACTACACATACTGACATTTGTTAAACTGCCTCATCAGTGCATCAAACCGATGCATGAATGTACTCCTCCAACCAGCCCAGTCCTCAACATGCTCAGAGAACACACGTGCTGAAACTTCTTCACCTACATCACAAAACTCATCTATTAGCCTAATGCTAAGTAAGTAGAGCATTAATGAAATGAATGCCAAAACATAAATCCTATTCATGCAATTTCTACTTTCTCAACTCAGTTGTGATTTCATTCGTTCATGATCTGATCCTTTTTCCGATGGGAAGCGGATCAGTTTTCCCAAGGTCGAATGATCTGATCCTTTTTCCAATGGGAAGCGGATCAGTTTTCCCAAGGTCGAATGATCTGATCCTTTTTTCGATGGGAAGCGGATCAGTTTTCCCAATGTCGAATGATTTGATCCTTTTTCCAATGGGAAGCGGATCAGTTTTCGCAAGGTCGAATGATCTTTAATAGTTGTATCGTTTCATGTAAATTCATTTTCGTCTCTTTTCAAAATATGATGCATAACATTCTGAAAACATACAAAACATGCATAAACCCTACTGTTTTTTGATGTAGGCCCGAAGGCACATACATACTACCTGGTCTGCTGGACAATGCTCAGTTGTAATCTACCTCAGAAGTTTGCTCACCTAAAGCCATAAACAGAACATTAATTAAATCTTCACTAATGTTAATCCTAAATCAACCGGAAATCTAAAGAACTAGTTTGGAACTCTTATAATCGTGGATTCCTGATTTTTCACCAAAACCCAAACCTATTCTTATTCACGGCATTCCCAAAGCACACACATTGTACACCCTCTGTTATCTCGCCACTAAATCACAAGGAAAACGAAGGAAACTCACCTAGGCTGGAGAAATTGCTTGGAGAAATCGAAGGGGGAAATCTCCCAAAGCACTCTGCTGAGTTGAGATCCGGAAAAAGAAAATGAGAAAACAGTGGCGGCTAAACCTCATTAAACCCTCCCTTAAATACGTTATCCACTAAAAGTCTCTATTTACTTTTATGCCCTTACTTAGTCACTCATTAATCTAATAAATAATTCTCCTAATTTCATCCATAAAAACGTACACCACTAACGTCAATTCAAGTCAATAATTTGTCGGGTGCTACAGAAGCATCTCCCCAAGGGAGAAGAAATGTGGAATCCCCTATACGAATGAGGGATGAAAAAAGAAGGGGATACAAAGATTTCCCTCAACGGAGGAGGAACGAAGAAACCTCACGAGAGAGTAGAAGGGACCAACCGAGGAGACGATACCGAACTCGTGAATCGTTGGATGATATTAATTGGGGTGACGAGGAAGATGAGGTGTAACACCTGAAAATTTATCGTACACTTTAATTATCAGCAATCAATAAATTAGACTATTTTAATAAAGATTCTATAGTAAAAGAGAATAATTAAAGGAATGAAGAAAATGTTAATTTGAAGTTGAAAGAAAAGGGGAATGTAACTTTTGAAAATTCAAAATTTTGGTTAAAAAGTAAAAACATTTACGTTGAGAAATGGAGAATTTAGTGTGTTTGGTTAGAAAAGAGGAAACAGGAAGGGAAAGCTAACACTTAGTTGAGATTTAATGAAAAGTTAGCTTTTTAGTTAGAAAAGCAAACTTGATGTTTTCTTCCAATAGTAAGAAGACATCTCACTATACTTAATCCTTATCTTTCTTTTCTCTTTTAATGAAGGATAAGTTTCATTCTGAAGACACGAACCCACGTATCTTCTTCCTCCTTGCTGGAGCTTCTCCTCCCACAAAACAATCTCTCTCTCTTGAAGTTCGAGGGTAAGGTGAAACTAGGTTATATTTATACTAGTCATTGGTGGAATACTGAAAGAATAATGTTTAGTGTTGAGTATTTTGAACGATGAGACTTGGGCTGCACGAACTTAAACTTTCTCTCCTCCATTTCTTAGCTTAAATTTATGTTAAATAAATTATGATGGTTGGTTATGGTTTGAAATGGATGAAAATCATGGAAATGTACATGAAATGCTCAAGTTAGGGTTTTCAAGGCAGTTTCGGATTTTGGCTTTATTGATTCAATCAATTGAGGATTCTTGATAATTGATCTTACCATGTTAAATTAAACTTTTTAAGTAATCCATAGGCATTGGAATCAAAGTGTTTGAATAAGTATGGATTAAGTAATGATTTTTTTAAAGTTGGATCAAAATCTGTGAAGAAAACTTTAGGCATGTTTCGGTTTGGTGTTTGCCGAACCTCTTCCTTATTTTAGCTTGTCAAACTGTTTTAATGGGCTAAAATAGACATCCTAATGAATCTATGGGCATTGAAATTAATGTATTTGGACAAGTATGGACTAAGTTATGAAATTTTGAAGTTAAAGAAAATTTATAGATCCATTCCGAGATTTTGTTTTTTTATGGTTCAAATTGGTTGAAATATGTTCAAAACCATGACGAATGGATGTTTAACTTGATTCATATATTCATGAGCACTTTCTTTGGGAAGCTATTGGAATTATAAGTTACTCAATTGAATGAGTATAGTAGGAAGTATATGAATTTAATTGATTTGGATGTGTTTTGATGTAAATTGTTTGATTCCTATGTTTTAGGATTACAAATTTAAAAGGGTGGCGATCCACTTCTCAATTCTGCTAAGGACGCGAGGTAGGTGCATGTTTGCATGTGTTTTGGCCGATTGGCCTACACCACAAAGAGTTAGAACATTGATGGCTAGATGGATGAATTTGGAGAATTATAGTTTTTAGAAAGTTGGCTTGGGTAGAGACTTCTAGGTTGAGCTAGGTGGAAAGTTCATTTATGGTAGTCTTATTTGTATGTTGATTGATTTGTTTACCTGTTTATTTCACGTTATGTCCCGTTATTTTAACAACATTGAGAATATGTGTATGTGACATGCATTCACACATCATGGATTTCCAAATCATAGAAAACAGTTTTATGCATACATTTTCATGTAAACAGAATATAAAGAAATAGAATACAGTAAAATATGTAAATAGTCATTGTGGGTAGGGAACTGAGTTTGGCCGTTCCGTTAGAGGAATCGTCAGATGTGCCATTCCACTTCCCCTAGAGCGAGTTGGTCGTTCTGCTAGAGGGACAATCAGTAAGGCCATCTCCCCTCTAGAATCAGGACCCCAATGATTCATGTCATGCAAGAAAATAAAGAACAGATTCAATTGCATGTTTTACGATCAGCATAGCATATTCATGAGCATGCATGCATTTTCCTTTACTTACGTCACTTGCTGAGCATTAGACTCATTAGTTTACTTTGTGGTGTATGTGATATCATTACAGGTGAGGGCGTTGACCCTCAAGACAGTTGATAGCGCAATTGATGGAGGACGTCCATGGGGTGTGCTTGTAGCTGTTAGGGTGATTTTGACATGTGGGAAAGTTATAGGTATTTTGGTAGATGTGGGTAGATAGATGGTTTAAACTTTTGTAAAACACAGATTTGTTAGTTTTCAAGGTGTGATTTAAACTTATCTTTTGTTTGAATATGAGTTTTGCTTTGTTTAAAGACTTCTGCTACATTTCAGGAAATAGAAATCGTTTTGATGAATAGACATATTTTGGAACCATTTGGGACAAATCTGGCTTGAAAATGATGGTTTTAGGTTTTAACGATTTAAAACGGTATGCTGTCCAATTTCCTGCAAAATGGTGAAGTTTTATGTAAGGTTAATAGCAGTAGGAAGTAAAAGTGTCGACCTATGTATGTGGGTGTCGACCCTTGGGCGTGTTAAATTGAGCAAAGTGTCGACCGGTGCACTTAGGTGTCAATCGGTTAGTGTAAAATCGATTAAAGTGTCGACTCCAAGGATCGACCGATGAAAATAGAGGCTAATGAAGTGTCGATCAGTGCACGCAGGTGTCGACCGGTTTGTGTAGAACCGGTAAAAGTGTCGACCGAAGCTTACAGAGGTCGATCAGGATTCTCTTTTTCTTGTTTTAAAACTTGAAACTTTGTTTAGTGTTATTTTATAACGAGTCTTCCACGCAACAAATTTTTTTATGCACGTTTTCTACGATAGTTTCTAAAGGAAGTTTACACGCTTTGAACATTGTTATATAAAGTCCTACGAACAGTAAGGTTAGTAATGTCCGAGTTACGGGGCGTTACATGAGGACTACAAGGCGAAAAGATAATGGCGAGTTAAAGAACACCAAAATTACAATTCCCCCATTTAATGGAGCAAGCAATGGGAGCACATTTCTCGATTGGGCTGATAAAGTCGAGAGAGTATTCGATTACTACGACTATTTGGAGAGATCGAAAGTAAAGCTCGTATTGGCTGAATTGACGGGTTACACTGTCCTTTGGTGGGCCAATCTAAAGAACCAAAGAGCACAAACGAGAGACCAACCAATCGCAACCTGGAGGACTATGAAGGCACACATGGCAAGAAGATTTGTGCCAAGCCATTACCGTCAAAAACCCTACAAATGCAAAACCTCCTACAAGGAAGTCAAACTGTGGATGAATACCTCATGGAGTTTGAAACTCTAAAGATCTGAGGAGGTATGGATGAACCAGAAGATCACGTCATAGCTCGATTTATACGTGGACTTAACCGTGACATTAATGATCTTGTCGAGATGCAGGCCTTTGACTCTATGGAAAGAGTTGCACAAATGGCTCAAACCACTGAGAGGCAACTAAAGAGGAAGAAGAAGGCTCTTTTCACGCCCAAATTCACTCCAAGAACCACCTAAGGTAAGAAGTTTACATCTCGAACCTTCGAAAACAACAAATTTCATACACGAGCCGAAGGCAAGAAGCCATTTGTTCAAAATTGGCCACCTAAAGACGCCAATACCAAACTAACCATGGATAATCAAAACAAGTTGAAAGCCCGTGATATGAAGTGTTTTAAATGTCTTAGAACAAGACATTTTATGGCACATTGCCCTAACTCGAGAACTATGGTAATCCGAGATGGTATTACGGAGAAATTGGAGAGCGAAAATGACGAAGAAAGAATTGAAGAGGAGGAAGTCGATGAAGTAGAAGTAGTGGAGAGTCATGAAGATGATACAATTCATGCACCTGAAGGACCTCTACTAATGGTCATTCGACGAGTCCTTGTTTCAAAGAACAAAAAAAAAAAGAATGTCAACGTGAAAACATATTTCATACCCGATGTATGATTAAAGACAAATTGTGTTCTGTGATTATCGATGGAGGAAGCTGTACGAATGTGGCTTCGTAAGAGTTGATGGATAAACTAGCATTGGAGACAGTGATCATCCCCAACCATATAAATTAAGATGGATTAGTGACAAGGATGACATTAAGGTCACTAAACGTGTAGCCATAAGCTTCGCCATTGGGAAGTACAAAGATTTCGTTGTTTGTGATGTCGTACCTATGAGTGTCAGCCACCTATTATTAGGTCGACCTTGGCAATATGACCGAAAAGTCACACATGATGGATTTTTGAACTTCTGTTCCTTAAAGATTGATGGAAAGATTATAAAGTTAGCTCCTTTAACACCCTACTTCCTCAAGGACTACTACCACTACGTGGTATTGAGCATCATATCAATTTGCAACCTGGGGCAGCCCTACCGAACCGCCCAGCTTATCGAATGAATCCCGAGGAAACAAAAGAATTGCAAAGTCAAGTGACTGAATTGTATACGAGAGTCAATGAGTCTGTGTGCTGTTCCGACTCTATTGGTCCAAAAGAAAGATGATACAATAAGGATCTGTACCGATAGTCGAGCCATAAACCAAATTACAATTAAGTATAGATTTTCTATCCCGAGGCTTGAGGACATGTTGGATAAGCTCAATGGAGCCTCCATATTCTCAAAGGTGGACCTCAAGAGTGCTTACCATCAAATTATGATGAAGGAAGGCGACGAATGGAAAACCGCCTTCAAGACAAAGTATAGACTTTATGAGTTGATGATTATGCCATTTGGGCTAACAAATGCCCCAAGTACTTTCATGCGGTTGATGCACCACATACTTAAAGAGTTTCTAGGTAAATTCATCGTAGTATATTTTGATGATATATTGGTTTGTAGCTTTGATGCGGTTGATGCACCACGTACTTAAAGAGTTTCTAGGTAAATTCATCGTAGTATATTTTGATGATATATTGGTTTGTAGCTTTGACCTCCCTCAACACCTCAACCACTTGAGCACCTTATTCCAAACCTTAAAGAAGGCTAAATTATTTGGCAACTTAAGCAAATGTTCATTTGGACAAGATAAAGTCTACTTCCTTGGTTTCATCATTTCGAAGAACGGCATGGAAGCTGATGGAGAAAAGATTAAAGCTATTAAGGAATGACCTAACCCTAATGGAATTTCTGAAGTACGTAGCTTCCATGGCCTAACATCATTTTACAGTCATTTTATAAAAGATTTTAGCTCAATAGTTGCACTAATTATGGATTGCACAAAGAAAGGAAATGATTTCATATGGACACCCGAGTGTCAACGTAGCTTTGAGCTAATCAAGGACAAATTATGCCAAACATCTGCCCTCGCACTTCCCGACTTCAATAAAGTGTTTGAAATCAAGAGTGACGCGTCCAAAGTTGGCATAAGAGCCGTACTTATGCAAGAAGGACGACCTATTGCATATTTTAGTGAAAAGATTAAAGGGGTCGTGCTCAACTATTCAATGTATGACAAGGAGTTTTATGCCGTCATACGAGCACTTGAGAAGTGGCAACACTATCTCCTATCTAAGGAATTTGTGATCCATACCGACCACCAAGCTTTAAAACATATTCGTAACCAAAACAAGTTGAATAAGAGATATGGACGATGGGTGGAGTTTTTGGAGAGATTTCCCTATACACTCGAATACGTTAAAGGAGAAAACAACATTGTTGCTGATGCCCTTTCACTGAAACGGATCCTTCTAACTGAATTGAGAGAAAGATTCTTCGGATTTGAATGGATTAAGAACTGTTACGAAGAGGATGAATATTTTGGACCATATTTTGCAAAATATTGAGACAAGCCCAAAGGAAGTTACTATATTTTAGATGGATACCTTTTAAAAGGCATAAAATTATGCATTCTTGAGGCTAGTTTTAGACAATGCCTAGTGAAAGAGACACATTGTGGAGGGTTAGCAAGCTATTTTGGGGAACAAAAGACATTTGACATGCTTAAAGAGCATTTTTATTGGCCACATATGATGAGAGATGTCCACCGTTTGGTAGAAACGTGCATCATTTGCAAGAAAGCCAAGAGTAGATTCATTCCTCAAGGATTATACCCACCTCTACCGGTACCAACCAAGCCATGAGTTGAGATAAGTATGAATTTTGTATTAGGATTACCACGAACTGCTCGGTGCAAGGATTCTATATTAGTAGTTGTGGATCGCTTTTCAAAGATGGCGCATTTTATTGCTTGTGCCAAAACTGATGACTCAATCCATATTGCTGACATTTTCTTTCAAGAAGTCGTCGTTCATCACGGCATTCCACATTTCATAGTGTCGGACCGTGACACCAAATTTTTAAGCACATTTTGGAAGACATTGTGGAAAAAATTGTGGACAAAGCTATGTTATAGTACATCATTTCATCCCCAAACAGACGGCCAAATAGACGTAGTCAACTGAACATTAGGTACCCTTTTAAGGAGTGCGGTGGGATAGAAATTAACGAATTGGGACATCTCTTACCTGGCCTAGAATTTGCATACAATTGAAGTGTCCATTCATGTGACGACCCCAATCCCGTCTGGGCCGCCACGGACTAGCCGTGACATACATTTCACTTAACCCTCGTCCATTCACATAAAATTTTTCCTTTTTCTCCTTAACACATTAAAGAACGGACTTAGACAATCGATCCTCCTCTATCGACATTTAGGGTCTAACTTAAAATGTATTTAAGACAACTCGTCTAAGGTCGAAAAACACACTTGAGACTTAGGGCTTCAAAACATGGAGGAGGGTATGCATGGGGTGCGCCTAAGCATTCGGCGCGCGCGCCCCTTGTGCACCCTGTGCCCATACCGCGTGCCCACGGCAAGCGCCTTGCGCGTCGGTGTGACGTGCACTCCACCGCGCGCCAACCACGCGCGCCCATCAGGCAGTCACCGTTTCATCGCCCAATGCACCTGATGCACGGCCACGGCACACACCCCGTGCCTATTGCTTCGACACACGCACCGCACTGTACCTCGCCGCACGCCAACCGCTCGGCCACGGCGCACGCACTATGCACACCGTGGTCAATGCGCACGCACTGTGCGCATTGCTCCTTGTGCCCTGCGAGGGGCGATCGATCGACCGATGGGCCAATCGGTCGGCGATCGCTTTGGTTTTTTGCCAGAATACACGTTAATTTGGCCGATCGATCGACCATAGGCGCCAATCGATCGGCGAATGCTCTAGTTTGCGTTCTGGGGAGAAGCAGCCCGCCGATCAATCAGCCATTTGACGCCGATCGATCGGTTGAGCAGGGCCGCGCACCTACCGAGAGCCCTGCTCGCCCTTCCTGGCCACCCTGGGCGTGCCAGCTGTGCACCCAGCGTGCCTCTCCTCTTCTTTTCTCCATTCCTTTGCCATTTCTTTCACTTTTTCAACTTAAAAAACAACTATAACATATCCTAAATTTGTTCATCTATCTCCACTTAATAACCACACAATTTCTCCTCCCTAATTCCTCAAATCCGACTTAATATCTAAACTATTTCATCAATAACAAACACATGCAACGTAAACTCATTAAAAACGTCATACGAGTGAACCCATTCATCAAAACTATCCAAAAACATCATTATCTCCAAGCTATCCACTATACAGAAAAAAAATCATTATTCAACTAATTCTACGTCTATCATATTCACTTATATTTACCAAAAGTCACTCGGAGCACACCCACGGGTCAGTTAGTCATGCCAAAACACTCCCTGCCCGCCACGAGCACCATCCGTCGACCACCTATGCTTTATCATCAAGAGGAGGTTCTTCATCTTCAATTTCGTCACCTACATCATATGATTTAAACAATAAGCCTAATGCTTAGTAAGGAGTGCACAATACATAACATATACATGAAAGCATGACTTTCGTAAAACATGTTCATTTCATTTCTTTAACGTTACATACATGATGAAAAGTAGGGATTTACGTAGTAGTAGGCACATGCACCACCCCGTCTACCTCGTAGACCACATGCCTTGCCCCGTTCATACCATATATTTGGGTGTTACGCCTTGCCCCATTCGTACCATACATTTGGGTGTTAAGTCTTGCCCCATGCATACCATACATCGTGCCATGTGCTCTACTTACTCACCACCCTCACTTACCTTTACATACATTACTTGTTCTTTACTTCCTTTTACATTGAAAACGTGCATGTAAAAACATATCGTATGCCTTTGAATGGAAAACATGTTGCATGAGGGGAATGCACATAACTATTAACAATCATCCAACAATAACGAATCATAACAGTTTATCAACATACGTAACGCTCAACCAAACTCAGAACGTAATGACTAATTAACGTCCTAGGCTACCCAACTCACCAAAATCCTACAACCATTAAATATCATCAAAACACATTTATCCTAGCATCGATACGACGTAGGGCCTTAAGGGCCGAAAACCTAGCACACACTTACCTGGCGTCCTTAGTAATGCCGAGCACCTTCCTTAAGCTTGGTTACCTAAGGCATTTCATAATACGTTATTAGAATCGATCCTAAATAACCGAATTCCAAAGCTAAACGAAACTCCTAGCTTAGGCAAATTTTCTAAAACTTCAATTTACGTCATTCAGACATTTCACCGAGCACATTGCACTCACAAATTCTATAACTTAGCATTAATGGAAATTTAACTTCTCAACCACCATAATCCAACCCTATATCCATTTTTCAATCTAACAATCAACAATAATCATTAATCTTTCATCAATAATTATCAATACAACAAAACTATCAATTTCTAACCTAAACCTAAAATTTCTCAAACCTAAATTGGTAAACCCTAACCGTTACCAAACCCTAAACTGAAACTAAACTCATATAACACTAGAGCCTTACCTAGAGCGTTGATTGTGGAAGAAAATCAGAAGCAACGATCGCTAGAAGAAGAGAAATTGTTGGCCGAATAGAGAGCGTCGAGAAGAAGAAGAGGAAGTCGCTTAAGGGGAGGAAAGAAATTGGTTTCTGCAGAATGAAACCGTGAAAGAGAGGGGGGGGGTTATTTTGTTTTTATAAATTTTACTTTCTTAATTACCATTTCGCCCTCCTCTTAATTCTGTACCTAATTTGCTATTTAACCTATCGATTTGGATTCTCTGAAATTTTCTTATTCTTCCAAATATTCCAATTAATTCTTAGGGTTCTAACAAAACTTAATGCTCGTAAAACGGACTTAAATTGCCTCATTTACGAAAATACACTTGAAAGCAGAAATTTTGAAAAACTGGGCGTTACAATTCAACTACCCAACGGACACCCTTTGAAGTGGTTTTCAGATATAACCTCTCCACACCGTTGGATCTTGTACCTATACCCATGAAGGAACCCAAAAATCCATTGGGCATCAAGAAGGCGAAGCAAATTAAAGAACTACATGACAATGTGCGCAAGACAATAGAAAAGAAAAATGAGTCTTATGCTCGACAAGCAAACAAAGGGCAAAAAGAAAATGTTTTCAATGTAGGGGACTTAGTATGGATACACCTTCGCAAGGAGAGATTTCCAGACAAGAGAAAATCAAAATTACTACCTAGGGCGGAAGGATCTTTTAAGGTGTTGGAGCGTATCAATGATAATGCCTACAAATTAAAATTACCCAGAAATTATGAAGTATCGGCAACTATTAACGTCCAAGACCTATCCCCTTACATAATTGGAGATGAGATGAGATGGAGAATGAAGAGGTTTAGGAAAAGGATTTGAGAACAAATCCTAAATTAGTTGGGGAGGATGATGTGTATCATAGGCTTATTACTAGGTCTCAAACCAAGACTCAATCCATAACGAAGGCCCATAATGCTTTTAACATGTTTACTAATGAGTTTATTTCTTTTGTAGGTGATGGAACCTTTGAAGGCTTAGAATGGAGACCTAGCTCTCAAGACGTGGATCGACCTTTTCATGCTCTCATTTTGGATGCACGGAGCAACGCAACTAAAGAGGGAATTGGTTTTCCCTACATCAATTCCGTGTAACCTATTTTACTTTATGTTTGAGCCAAACATTAGCCATTTTATACATGTTTTAGATTAAATGGTTAGGATTAGATTTTTGCTAAGGTTAGATGTATGGTAATGGCTATTTTGGGTTAAACTCATGAGATGAGGTTGGGCCATGGAGGAAGAAAGCATGCAAAGCCCAATCGATTGCACCAAAGAGGATTTAGCTTAAAAGAAGCAAGGACAAGAGGTAGTGCTCACAAGTATTGATAACATGGTACAAGGAGGATGCTTGATAACATTTGCAAGGGAGGAAGCCTCATGTAACACCCGGTTCCATTGAACCAAAAATTTAATCTATTATTAATGATGAACTTTTATAGAAGGGTTGGGGAGAGTTATTGATTAGGTTAATAATAGGCGAGGGCATGATGGTAATTAGGATTTTACATAGTGGATAACACATTTAAGGAAAAGTCCAGTGAGAGTAGCCGCCACTATCCCCATTTTCCTCTTTCAGTTTTCAGCTCGAGCAGTAGAACTCTCTAGGCGATTCTCTCGCCCAATTCTCCTTCAACCTAGGTAAGTCTTGTTTTCTTGCATTTTAGCGATTAGTTTACTGAGAGAATACAATGTGAAGATTTCAAGGTTTCTGTGATTGAGGGTGGGTTCAGGTTCTTGGTGATAAATGGGAATGCACGGGTAATAGAGTTTCAAATCGATTTCCTCAAACATATTATTGATTTTTGGTAAGGTTTAGTAAGGGTGGATTAACGTACTGTCATGACCTTAGGTGAGCGAGTTTTGGAGCAGTTGTAACCGAGCATTTCCAGGAGAGCCAGGTAAGTAAAGTATGCATGTGCCTTCGGGCCTACATCACAAAAAAGTAGGGTTGTGCATTTTGTGAATGATTTTGTATGTCATGCATCATGTTTTTGAAAGACTACGAAAATGAATTTCCATGTAAGAATGGTAAGGTACGAACTGAATGTGACAGACAAACGATTAAGGGAACTAATCCGCCCCTTAATCGAGTAGAGGATGTATGACATTGGGAGAACTGATCCCACTCCTAAGGGAACCATGGGATCAGATAACTATTAAGGGAATTCATCCGCCCCTTAATCGAGTAGAGGATGTATGACATTGGGAGAATTGATCCCACTCCCAAGGGAACCAAGGGATCAGATCAGTTTATGAACGTATGTGAATGCAACTGAGATGAGAAAGTAGAAATTGCATGTTTAGGAATTTATGTTTCAGCAATGCATTTCATTACTGCTTTACTTACTTAGCATTTACTGCAGGTGAATTCCCTGAGTTTACTGACGAATAGATGGGGTTGGAAGAGCACTTCTCTGTCTCGAACTGGTATACTGATGAGGCGGATTAACTGATGTCTGTTGGTGTGAAAGTTTAGTTGACAGTGTTTCAATTTAAGTATATTGAGTTTTCATGACAGTAGTGATTTCAATGTTTTGAATACAACATCGAGATTTTCCTGTTAATAGTAGTCTGTTGGGATTTAATGTTGGCACTCACTGAATTTTTAGTATTGCAATGGTTTGAAATGTTTTGAATGGTTTCAGTGAAGTGAGTAATTCCTTCTGTGGTAGAGTCGTGTTTGTATACCAAGGAGTAGATGGGATGTGGTTCTGTTCTCTATCGTTAGATGAAGTCCAATATTCGGCAGAGGTTGAGATTGTTGTTGGCTTGTTGTCGAGCGAAAGATGTCTTCAGTGGAAGCCTATCGGATGACTATAAGAACAAACTTCGTCGTTTATGATGATCGGTATATTGTTACTTGTTTATCAAAGAATCCTAAGTAGAGGTTTTGTCGTTTAGTGTATCGGCCGTACGCGTGCATGACGTCATCGGAAGGTGTAAGGTTTTAAGTCTATCGTATGATGGCTAGTAAAAACGCATCTGCAGATGCGTGATGACGTCAGCGGAAGGTGTAGGTTTAAGTCTATCGATGACTGTCCTCAGTAAACTCATCAGGCAGATGGCGTGATGACGTCATCGGACGGTATCAGGTTTAAGTCCTATCGGATGATGTCTCAGTAAACTCATCGGCAGATGCGTGCTGACGTCATCGGAAGGTGTAGGTTTAAGTCTATCGGATGATGTCTCAGTAAACTCATCGGCAGATGCGTGCTGACGTCATCGGAAGGTGTAGGTTTAAGTCTATCGGATGATGTCTCAGTAAACTCATCGGCAGATGCGTGCTGACGTCATCGGAAGGTGTAGGTTTAAGTCTATCGGATGATGTCTCAGTAAACTCATCGGCAGATGCGTGCTGACGTCATCGGAAGGTGTAGGTTTAAGTCTATCGGATGATGTCTCAGTAAACTCATCGGCAGATGCGTGCTGACGTCATCGGAAGGTGTAGGTTTAAGTCTATCGGATGATGTCTCAGTAAACTCATCGGCAGATGCGTGCTGACGTCATCGAAGGTGTAGGTTTAAGTCTATCGGATGATGTCTCAGTAAACTCATCGGCAGATGCGTGCTGACGTCATCGGAAGGTGTAGGTTTAAGTCTATCGGATGATGTCTCAGTAAACTCATCGGCAGATGCGTGCTGACGTCATCGGAAGGTGTAGGTTTAAGTCTATCGGATGATGTCTCAGTAAACTCATCGGCAGATGCGTGCTGACGTCATCGGAAGGTGTAGGTTTAAGTCTATCGGATGATGTCTCAGTAAACTCATCGGCAGATGCGTGCTGACGTCATCGGAAGGTGTAGGTTTAAGTCTATCGGATGATGTCTCAGTAAACTCATCGGCAGATGCGTGCTGACGTCATCGGAAGGTGTAGGTTTAAGTCTATCGGATGATGTCTCAGTAAACTCATCGGCAGATGCGTGCTGACGTCATCGGAAGGTGTAGGTTTAAGTCTATCGGATGATGTCTCAGTAAACTCATCGGCAGATGCGTGCTGACGTCATCGGAAGGTGTAGGTTTAAGTCTATCGGATGATGTCTCAGTAAACTCATCGGCAGATGCGTGCTGACGTCATCGAAGGTGTAGGTTTAAGTCTATCGGATGATGTCTCAGTAAACTCATCGGCAGATGCGTGCTGACGTCATCGGAAGGTGTAGGTTTAAGTCTATCGGATGATGTCTCAGTAAACTCATCGGCAGATGCGTGCTGACGTCATCGGAAGGTGTAGGTTTAAGTCTATCGGATGATGTCTCAGTAAACTCATCGGCAGATGCGTGCTGACGTCATCGGAAGGTGTAGGTTTAAGTCTATCGGATGATGTCTCAGTAAACTCATCGGCAGATGCGTGCTGACGTCATCGGAAGGTGTAGGTTTAAGTCTATCGGATGATGTCTTCCATTTTCTGCTTCAGCCCCTTTTGTTGACTTTGTTCAGCGGGCGATGCGTTTGACTTTTGAAACTTATGAAGTGTTTTGCGATTTAATCCTTTATTCCTTTTGCCGATTATTCCCCAAAATTCTAACTGAGTATTCAAGCATTGTACAATAGTTTTGTTTAACTCTATTTTTACTTAGATGATTTCCGCTGCAAGTTTTTTTTTTTTTAAAAAAAAAAAAAAAAAAAAAAAAAAAAAAAAAAAAAAAAAAAAAAAAAAAAAAAAAAAAAAAAAAAAAAAAAAAAAAAAAAAAAAAAAAAAAAAAAAAAAAAAAAAAAAAAAAAAAAAAAAAAAAAAAAAAAAAAAAAAAAAAAAAAAAAAAAAAAAAAAAAAAAAAAAAAAAAAAAAAAAAAAAAAAAAAAAAAAAAAAAAAAAAAAAAAAAAAAAAAAAAAAAAAAAAAAAAAAAAAAAAAAAAAAAAAAAAAAAAAAAAAAAAAAAAAAAAAAAAAAAAAAAAAAAAAAAAAAAAAAAAAAAAAAAAAAAAAAAAAAAAAAAAAAAAAAAAAAAAAAAAAAAAAAAAAAAAAAAAAAAAAAAAAAAAAAAAAAAAAAAAAAAAAAAAAAAAAAAAAAAAAAAAAAAAAAAAAAAAAAAAAAAAAAAAAAAAAAAAAAAAAAAAAAAAAAAAAAAAAAAAAAAAAAAAAAAAAAAAAAAAAAAAAAAAAAAAAAAAAAAAAAAAAAAAAAAAAAAAAAAAAAAAAAAAAAAAAAAAAAAAAAAAAAAAAAAAAAAAAAAAAAAAAAAAAAAAAAAAAAAAAAAAAAAAAAAAAAAAAAAAAAAAAAAAAAAAAAAAAAAAAAAAAAAAAAAAAAAAAAAAAAAAAAAAAAAAAAAAAAAAAAAAAAAAAAAAAAAAAAAAAAAAAAAAAAAAAAAAAAAAAAAAAAAAAAAAAAAAAAAAAAAAAAAAAAAAAAAAAAAAAAAAAAAAAAAAAAAAAAAAAAAAAAAAAAAAAAAAAAAAAAAAAAAAAAAAAAAAAAAAAAAAAAAAAAAAAAAAAAAAAAAAAAAAAAAAAAAAAAAAAAAAAAAAAAAAAAAAAAAAAAAAAAAAAAAAAAAAAAAAAAAAAAAAAAAAAAAAAAAAAAAAAAAAAAAAAAAAAAAAAAAAAAAAAAAAAAAAAAAAAAAAAAAAAAAAAAAAAAAAAAAAAAAAAAAAAAAAAAAAAAAAAAAAAAAAAAAAAAAAAAAAAAAAAAAAAAAAAAAAAAAAAAAAAAAAAAAAAAAAAAAAAAAAAAAAAAAAAAAAAAAAAAAAAAAAAAAAAAAAAAAAAAAAAAAAAAAAAAAAAAAAAAAAAAAAAATCTCCATTTGATCAACGGTCATTGTAAAACCCTACCTATTTAGGAGTCTTATAAATGCATGAATATTGGTGATTGTAAGGGTCTTTTGATTATCAATATACCTCGGCATATTCCCATAAAAACCAAGTTGGTTTAGGCAATATTATCTTCCAAAGGTTAGTGCCATTGGAGTTACCAAGGGTTGGTAGCCCAAGGTAAGCCACGGTTTGCTCAAACCGTGTGGAGTCTCCCTCCATTGCTTCCAGGCGTGTGGTAGATTGTAAGCTCTTATCCCCTCCCTCTTCTCCAAGTCTCTTGAGGCTGTAACCATAAGTGAAGGGTAAATACCATTCCCAAAGTTCGGTTTTCCTCATTGGAAGAACATAGCCGAGAGGATTATCAATACCTCTATCAGCCGGCTCAGGGTTTTTATTTTATCTTTTATTTTCTTCACGTAACACCTTCATCTCTTTACACCATCTTAAACATCTATCTCTTGCTGCATTTCATCTGAAGAACACATTTTATTTGGAGCACCTTTTCAATCATTTATACTGTTGTACATTTTGGTCGCTCTCGGGTTCTACCAAGCAGACTCGGTTCTATAAATGGGTTGCTAGCTTGGATCTTTTTAGGTTAACCCCCATCACCTTGGCTCCCCATTAGAGTTGCAGAAGTTGCTGAGGGTTTCCCATTTTTGCTCTGCACAATATATATATTTGGACATGGAAGCAAAAAGAGTAAATCTGCTCATCTGGTTCTAAAAAGAAAACTCTGCGGAAGAAAAAAGTGGGTGTGAGCACCAAGCAGGCGATTGGATTTGGCGTTGGAAGTGGAACTGGAAGTCTAGATTCTAGAACATGAATAAAACACTGAAACAATGCTTTTTAATTTCATTCTCGGTCTAGTCCACGATTTTTTGAGATTTTTGCATCTGGATTGTGGACCAGGCTGAGTCCCACGATAATTGTAGTAGGAGGACCGGTCCCAGACCGAGAACCGTGGATAACCGACCGAAACCAGACCAAAACCTTTGATCCGATTCGATTCTCGGTACTCAGTCTGGTCCTGCCCACCCCTACATTTTAGGCTTCCAAACCTTAATAAATCGATTAAACAAGTTGACTCGTTTAGAACCTATTATGCAATATGATCGATTAATATGTAAAATCTTTATTATTATAAACGAGTATACTAAGAATATAATGAAGGGAGAGAATAATGTTATACTTGACCGGGTGGAGATCGTCATTTTAGTAAAATATTAGAACTCAACCTCATGTGGCCGAGAAAATTCACCCGATCAAGCCAAAATTTGCACTTGGAAAACTTGGCATACAGTTGATGTCGCTTCACGAATTTCTTGTGATGTCCTTCGGATTGACTAATGCTCCTGCGGCTTTCATAGACTGAAAAAAGTTAAAGATTGTTGAAGGATTTGAAACAAAGATGATGATTAGTAATGGCAAAAGGCTCAAGGTCATTTGAGATTGGAAGAGGCAAAGGAATTGATTTCGTCGTTGATCCTTTGCCTCTCTGTCATCATGAAAAAAAAAAAAAAAAAAAAAAAAAAAAAAAAAAAAAAAAAAAAAAAAAAAAAAAAAAAAAAAAAAAAAAAAAAAAAAAAAAAAAAAAAAAAAAAAAAAAAAAAAAAAAAAAAAAAAAAAAAAAAAAAAAAAAAAAAAAAAAAAAAAAAAAAAAAAAAAAAAAAAAAAAAAAAAAAAAAAAAAAAAAAAAAAAAAAAAAAAAAAAAAAAAAAAAAAAAAAAAAAAAAAAAAAAAAAAAAAAAAAAAAAAAAAAAAAAAAAAAAAAAAAAAAAAAAAAAAAAAAAAAAAAAAAAAAAAAAAAAAAAAAAAAAAAAAAAAAAAAAAAAAAAAAAAAAAAAAAAAAAAAAAAAAAAAAAAAAAAAAAAAAAAAAAAAAAAAAAAAAAAAAAAAAAAAAAAAAAAAAAAAAAAAAAAAAAAAAAAAAAAAAAAAAAAAAAAAAAAAAAAAAAAAAAAAAAAAAAAAAAAAAAAAAAAAAAAAAAAAAAAAAAAAAAAAAAAAAAAAAAAAAAAAAAAAAAAAAAAAAAAAAAAAAAAAAAAAAAAAAAAAAAAAAAAAAAAAAAAAAAAAAAAAAAAAAAAAAAAAAAAAAAAAAAAAAAAAAAAAAAAAAAAAAAAAAAAAAAAAAAAAAAAAAAAAAAAAAAAAAAAAAAAAAAAAAAAAAAAAAAAAAAAAAAAAAAAAAAAAAAAAAAAAAAAAAAAAAAAAAAAAAAAAAAAAAAAAAAAAAAAAAAAAAAAAAAAAAAAAAAAAAAAAAAAAAAAAAAAAAAAAAAAAAAAAAAAAAAAAAAAAAAAAAAAAAAAAAAAAAAAAAAAAAAAAAAAAAAAAAAAAAAAAAAAAAAAAAAAAAAAAAAAAAAAAAAAAAAAAAAAAAAAAAAAAAAAAAAAAAAAAAAAAAAAAAAAAAAAAAAAAAAAAAAAAAAAAAAAAAAAAAAAAAAAAAAAAAAAAAAAAAAAAAAAAAAAAAAAAAAAAAAAAAAAAAAAAAAAAAAAAAAAAAAAAAAAAAAAAAAAAAAAAAAAAAAAAAAAAAAAAAAAAAAAAAAAAAAAAAAAAAAAAAAAAAAAAAAAAAAAAAAAAAAAAAAAAAAAAAAAAAAAAAAAAAAAAAAAAAAAAAAAAAAAAAAAAAAAAAAAAAAAAAAAAAAAAAAAAAAAAAAAAAAAAAAAAAAAAAAAAAAAAAAAAAAAAAAAAAAAAAAAAAAAAAAAAAAAAAAAAAAAAAAAAAAAAAAAAAAAAAAAAAAAAAAAAAAAAAAAAAAAAAAAAAAAAAAAAAAAAAAAAAAAAAAAAAAAAAAAAAAAAAAAAAAAAAAAAAAAAAAAAAAAAAAAAAAAAAAAAAAAAAAAAAAAAAAAAAAAAAAAAAAAAAAAAAAAAAAAAAAAAAAAAAAAAAAAAAAAAAAAAAAAAAAAAAAAAAAAAAAAAAAAAAAAAAAAAAAAAAAAAAAAAAAAAAAAAAAAAAAAAAAAAAAAAAAAAAAAAAAAAAAAACTATGAATAACTAAATAATTTCTTTTCTTTAAGATATTCCTTTCCTAGTCTATTAATAATAAACAGGTTTTTCCAATGCATAAAAAAAATTTCCAATGTCTTTTGCTAGTATAACCTTCCCAACAACTTTTTTTTTATTTTTTTGGGAGGCATTTCATCTCATGATAAAAAATTGTATTGATACTAAGTTGTTAAAAATCGAATAATAATCGAAAAAAATACGAAAATGTGGGACACTAAGATTTATATGGAAAATCTTGACTAGAAAAACCATAAGCATATAAGAAAATTCACTATAAAAAAATCAAAGTACAATAAATTTTGCACTTAAGTGTATATTTATAACATTAAATTGAAATTCTAAAATTGAGATTCACAATGGAGTCCCTTCAACTCAACTACGGGTGACAGAACAACCCCGAACCCGTGAGTTTAATCAACCTGTCTAGTTTGATCTGGTTTTTCCCCTCAAAGGAACCACAATCGATTTCTAGTGCCCAAAAACTGCGGATAACAGTCCAGCGCATTATTTTCAGAGTCAAAACTATGAGAAACTAGACTGAACCCAATCCCATTAAACCAGATCTAAAACCTAAAAAACTAGGAGCCCAACCCGAAAAACCTAACACTATATCCTATCCTACCCGACCCTAACGAGGAAGCCCAACGCAATAATGGTTTTCAGATTTGATGCATAAATTATCTCATTAACATCATCAACATTAATGATTTCTACAATAGAGATTTTGATATGCCAAGAGGACCCTTGACACAATCTCGAGCCAAGGCTTTGTCCTCGACCGAGTCTTTTTCTAACAAGTTTGCTCTTTTTGTAGGAAAAGAATATTTTGAAAACCTGAAGTGGGAGACAAGCACCCAAGACTTGGAGCAGCCTCTCCATGTCCTATCTTGGAGCTTCACTCGACATCACCAAGTACCAAAGGAGAGCATCACTCGGCCGAGCCTAGTCATTGAAGGAGGAATTTGTCTTTCTTTTTTACAAGTGTTGTAACCGAGACTATCTTTCATTTTTTTTGCACAAAAACACTTTAGTTTCCTTTTATGTTGCATGACATACATAGCTGAACACTTGGGAGGGAGAATGAGCTGCGATTTGGAGGGAAAATGTACAAGTGATCGTGGGAGAGAGAAGGCTTGTACTTGGCCGATGAGGTGGCCAAATAGCAAGCCTCCTTCTAGACCCTTCTTTTTCTTTTTTTGAGCTGAACCCTAGTTGTAATTGATGGAGGTATTTAACCCTCTTTTAGCTACTGTACTAGCCATCTTTTTCTGAATGAAAATTGAAGTTTAACTTGTAATATCCGGTTTGTACGGACCTTTTATTATATTATTATTATTATTGTTATTGGCATTTTTGTAATTATGTCAAATCAGGTCCGATTTACGAAAGGAAAGCGTCATTACGATCCTAGCGATTAATTAGAATTTTAAGGAAATTTTGGGAATTTTTGGAATAGTGACGCTATATTCCGAGTAATTACTATTATCATAAAGTAAAAGACATTCTCGTAAAAATAGCAAACGAGGTCCAAATTGTGAACGGACAGTTTTAATAAAGCCCTGGTAATGAATAGGAGTTATTGGCAAAATATGAAGTTTTCAAGTATCCGAATCGTTAGATGATTAACGAAACGAAGGACGAAACTAATATAAAAATCAAATAAGGGCAAAATGGTAATTTGCAAATCAATTTTTATAAAATAACACAAATCTCTTTCTCTCCCTCACTTTCTCTCTTTTCTTCTCTGGATCGCACGACAGAGAGTTTCCTTCTCTCTCGGCCGCCGGCGACCTTCACCATTTCCGACCTCCGTCCGACCTCCGTTCGTTCCGATTTCTTCACGGTTTCTTCTCCTCTCGCTACCCTCGGTATGTAGCCCCAATCTCTAAGCGTTTATTTCGAGTTTTCGGTTCGATTTAGGGTTAGGGTTACAATTAGGGTTTCGACGAAAAACGCGATTTAGGGCTCGTAATTAATAGGTTAGCCATGATTAAGCATGTATCGAACGTATTGGACGTTATTGGACGAAGATAAACCAATTTGTGAAAAAGTATAAATTATAGAATTTTCGGGTTTTTGGAAATAACTCGTAATATGGATTTCCAGATTTATCAAGCGTTATGTCGTTGTTTAAAAGCTTCGATTTGTTAGATTAAGGACTTTATTAGTTTGGACATTTAATCGTTAAATTGGTTTTAACGACAAATATCGTGTTTTGTCTCAGGACACGACTCCTGTGGACGAAGTTTGAGATCCAGCGTGCTCAAGGTAAGTTTCTCGTGACTTGCTTGACCGAAAGGTCTACACCATACTCGTCGTTGTATCAAGATCCTTGAGGATTCCTTGGTTTACGTGTTTAGGTTGGGTAGTTAGGTTTTGGTTTAAACTGTTTGATGAACGTTATAAAATGTTTTGGTTTAGAACCGCTATTTAAACGTTATAGAAATTCTGGAATTGTTTGGTTGTTTAAATTAAGTGTTATGAATTGTTTGTGGGTTGTTACGGATAGCTCGGTTTTTAGAGCTATCTACGCAGTCGGATTTCGCAAAGCCTGACTCGAGTCGATTGAACTTAGAATACGTTTTAGTTTAATTGATTTGATTTAGGTGGTAAATTATGGTAATTGTTGGCGTGAAGAAGTGTAAGTTTTGCTCTCTGGAAATCGGATTCCAGAGAGCAAATCGTTGAAGTGTAAGCATGAAAGAATGGTGAAGTGCGTTGAAGTGCTGGAGTGTTTGAAGGAGGATCGCTGTCTCCTTTTGGCAGCCCCATTTCCGATTCTGCCCCTCCTTTAGTTTTTATTAAATATTTAAATGTTTTAAGTTTTATTTATTAATAGTTTTAGTTTATATTTGAAACGATTTACCAAACGAACTTCCTTTCATTTAGAGGGCTGATATCCGGTAACCAATCTGTCTGTGAGTAATGAAAAGAATGAAAATGTATCTGAATATGAATCTGTAATCTGCACGTTTTATGAATGGCATACGCACGCATGCATCTGCATTTACGTAGCTTACTGAGATTTCAATATCTCATATGTGTCTGTATGGTTTAGGTAATCTGCTAGGTGACGTAGATCAGGTGAGGACGAAGTTCCTCCTCCTGATGTCGGGACAGTTGATGGATGATGGCCGTGGGAGTGCGCTGAGTAGTCGAGGCGCGATATGACCCGTGGGGATGTATGTATGGCTCTGGGGTTATTTTGGGATGTGTGATCTGATAACTGTATAGAATATTTAGGTTGTTTGGATCTGGATAGGGATTAGATAACGTTTTGGTAATTGTATGTAAACGTTTGGTTTAACTGTTTGATGAACGTTATAAAATGTTTTGGTTTAGAACGCTATTTAAACGTTATAGAAATTCTGGAATTGTTTGGTTGTTTCAATTAAGTGTTATGAATTGTTTGTGGGTTGTTACGGATAGCTCGGTTTTTAGAGCTATCCACGCAGTCGGATTTCGCAAAGCCTGACTCGAGTCGATTGAACTTAGAATACGTTTTAGTTTAATTGATTTGATTTAGGTGGTAAATTATGGTAATTGTTGGCGTGAAGAAGTGTAAGTTTTGCTCTCTGGAAATCGGATTCCAGAGAGCAAATCGTTGAAGTGTAAGCATGAAAGAATGGTGAAGTGCGTTGAAGTGCTGGAGTGTTTGAAGGAGGATCGCTGCCTCCCTTTTGGCAGCCCCATTTCGATTCTGCCCCCTCCTTAGTTTTTATTAAATATTTAAATGTTTTAAGTTTTATTTATTAATAGTTTTAGTTTATATTTGAAACGATTTACCAAACGAACTTCGATTTCGATTCCGGTTTCGGTTTCGATTTCAATTCCGCTTTAACGTTAGGTTTTAAAGTTTTATTTTAAAAATGTAAAATAGAAATGAAAAATTTATACGGGTAAATGGGTACGGACTTAGGGTGTTACATAACTTCCCAAAATCGGAGTTACAAAATCCTTGCTACCGGCGAGTTATATTCGAGCAGCTTGGTGTGCATTGTTTCTAAGTTTGTGAGTATACTTGGAAGCTCTTATTAACACTCTTTTCTCTGCCTTCTTGGAGGGTAGAAACCATAGCAAAATAGTGGAAACTCTCAGCCATTGTTAGCTAGAGCGTTCTTCCATTTGAAGGGCCATAAAAGCCGAGAGGTGCATACTTATCACCTTCCTGGACCAGCAAGTCTTTCCATTTGTATAACTTTTTGTCCACAATGAATCAGCCTTTGAAATTTTCAGGGTCTTTTAATAATTCTTCAAGTAAGTTTGTATTAAATTTTCAAGTTATTTGGAGCTATATCCTGAAATTTACACTGCTCAGAAGTTAGCTCTCTCTTGTCCAATTTAGCAGTTCTCTGGATAGTTTTTGAGCACATCTGATTATTCAAAGCATAACTTTTCAACCACTACTTATTTTCCTTTGAAATTTTAAGGGTGTTTCATGCACATGTAAGGTAAATTCCAGTTAAAATTTCACAGCATTTGAACTTGTTTTGCTATATTTGTTGTCTGTTGGAATCTGGTAAATCTCGATGATTGTTAATTGGAAATCCGAGGGGAACTAGTGCTTGTGTTGCCACACAAGTTGCCATAGGTTGAAGCACGCCAGATTTTTTTAAGTTCTCGCTTTGAATTCCGTTCTTATATTTGTTTAATTATGTGCAAGAAAATTTGAATATAATTTTTGTAAGTTTTAAGGAAGAGAAAAACAAATTCCATTTATTTTGAATTCACAATGATATACCTAGTACAAACATGCAAAGATCGTATAATAGTCATTGCTGATGATTTTTTTCTATTAACTCTTACACCACTAACCTCACATTTGTCCGCTATTAAGAAGATAGTTTCAAAATGAAAGAACTCAAATATAATACCAAATCTGCACCTATAATATCTTCCTAAGTAGAAGAAATAAAGAATAATTGAGAATCGAGTTTTACATTTATCACTCAATAGAAATTTCACTCTTTATCAAGTTAATATTTTGTCTTTTGTAATCTAAACTATTTTTTTTTGTTGTCTCTAAAACTCAATTTTAGAAACAACATATTCTTTTGGCATAATTTTTAATTTTAATTAAAAAAGTCTATATCATAAAAAATACAATATTATGATTATTTTATATAATACTTTCTTATAACACTTGCGTGCTTTGTACATGAGATCAACAAGTGTATAATCTATAGTCAAATAATTTTTTATTTTATTGAGTTTAATCATATTTATTCATGTAACTTATAAAATGATATGATAAGTAAAATTAATTAGTTAATTAACACATCTACTAAAGATTTAATTATTTATAAAACTTACATCAACCTCGACTAGTTTAGCATGCATCGTGTAACTCATATCTCATGAATCGACCTGAGTTAGAGTTTTTTTTATAGCTTCGTCATTTCACTCGTGTGGAGGAGATGGAATCTTTGAAAGCAGTAAGTAGCTGGGATTTTATCTCTTTTTTTGTTAGAGTGTTTATTTGGTCTCCTGATGAAAACTTCTCTTTATTTGGGCTTGTACGAGATTAACTAAATTTGAAATTGGATGTTTAGACTTTGTTGATATGTTTGTGTAACGCCCCAATTTTAAAATCCCTAATTTGAAAACCATAATTTGAAAATCTTAAAATTTTTCCTAAATTGATTTATAAAATTTGAGCGTTAAAACTTTAATTTCAGAATATTGAAAATCTTTTTAAATAATAATTGAAACCTTAAATACGGGGAAACTTTATCAAATTTTTTTTTTTTTTTTTTTTTTTTTTTTTTTTTTTTTTTTTTTTTTTTTTTTTTTTTTTTTTTTTTTTTTTTTTTTTTTTTTTTTTTTTTTTTTTTTTTTTTTTTTTTTTTTTTTTTTTTTTTTTTTTTTTTTTTTTTTTTTTTTTTTTTTTTTTTTTTTTTTTTTTTTTTTTTTTTTTTTTTTTTTTTTTTTTTTTTTTTTTTTTTTTTTTTTTTTTTTTTTTTTTTTTTTTTTTTTTTTTTTTTTTTTTTTTTTTTTTTTTTTTTTTTTTTTTTTTTTTTTTTTTTTTTTTTTTTTTTTTTTTTTTTTTTTTTTTTTTTTTTTTTTTTTTTTTTTTTTTTTTTTTTTTTTTTTTTTTTTTTTTTTTTTTTTTTTTTTTTTTTTTTTTTTTTTTTTTTTTTTTTTTTTTTTTTTTTTTTTTTTTTTTTTTTTTTTTTTTTTTTTTTTTTTTTTTTTTTTTTTTTTTTTTTTTTTTTTTTTTTTTTTTTTTTTTTTTTTTTTTTTTTTTTTTTTTTTTTTTTTTTTTTTTTTTTTTTTTTTTTTTTTTTTTTTTTTTTTTTTTTTTTTTTTTTTTTTTTTTTTTTTTTTTTTTTTTTTTTTTTTTTTTTTTTTTTTTTTTTTTTTTTTTTTTTTTTTTTTTTTTTTTTTTTTTTTTTTTTTTTTTTTTTTTTTTTTTTTTTTTTTTTTTTTTTTTTTTTTTTTTTTTTTTTTTTTTTTTTTTTTTTTTTTTTTTTTTTTTTTTTTTTTTTTTTTTTTTTTTTTTTTTTTTTTTTTTTTTTTTTTTTTTTTTTTTTTTTTTTTTTTTTTTTTTTTTTTTTTTTTTTTTTTTTTTTTTTTTTTTTTTTTTTTTTTTTTTTTTTTTTTTTTTTTTTTTTTTTTTTTTTTTTTTTTTTTTTTTTTTTTTTTTTTTTTTTTTTTTTTTTTTTTTTTTTTTTTTTTTTTTTTTTTTTTTTTTTTTTTTTTTTTTTTTTTTTTTTTTTTTTTTTTTTTTTTTTTTTTTTTTTTTTTTTTTTTTTTTTTTTTTTTTTTTTTTTTTTTTTTTTTTTTTTTTTTTTTTTTTTTTTTTTTTTTTTTTTTTTTTTTTTTTTTTTTTTTTTTTTTTTTTTTTTTTTTTTTTTTTTTTTTTTTTTTTTTTTTTTTTTTTTTTTTTTTTTTTTTTTTTTTTTTTTTTTTTTTTTTTTTTTTTTTTTTTTTTTTTTTTTTTTTTTTTTTTTTTTTTTTTTTTTTTTTTTTTTTTTTTTTTTTTTTTTTTTTTTTTTTTTTTTTTTTTTTTTTTTTTTTTTTTTTTTTTTTTTTTTTTTTTTTTTTTTTTTTTTTTTTTTTTTTTTTTTTTTTTTTTTTTTTTTTTTTTTTTTTTTTTTTTTTTTTTTTTTTTTTTTTTTTTTTTTTTTTTTTTTTTTTTTTTTTTTTTTTTTTTTTTTTTTTTTTTTTTTTTTTTTTTTTTTTTTTTTTTTTTTTTTTTTTTTTTTTTTTTTTTTTTTTTTTTTTTTTTTTTTTTTTTTTTTTTTTTTTTTTTTTTTTTTTTGCTCATCATCTCATTGCCGTTCAGGCTTTTGCTATAACGTATTTTTCGTCAATTCCATCCTATTCACGCACATACAAAATATCCTACTAATTTTATCTTTTATATATATATGTATATATACATATTTATATATATATGTATATATACATATTTATATATATATGTATATATACATATTTATATATATATATATATATATAAATAATACATATTTATATATATATGTATATATACATATTTATATATATATGTATATATACATATTTATATATATATGTATATATACATATTTATATATATATGTATATATACATATTTATATATATATATATATATATATATAAATAATACATATTTATATATATATATATATATATATAAATAATACATATTTATATATATATGTATATATACATATTTATATATATATGTATATATACATATTTATATATATATGTATATATACATATTTATATATATATGTATATATACATATTTATATATATATATATATAAATAATACATATTTATATATATATATATATATAAATAATACATATTTATATATATATATATATAAATAATACATATTTATATATATATATAAATAATACATATTTATATATATATGTATATATACATATTTATATATATATGTATATATACATATTTATATATATATGTATATATACATATTTATATATATATGTATATATACATATTTATATATATATGTATATATACATATTTATATATATATGTATATATACATATTTATATATATATATATATGTATATATACATATTTATATATATATGTATATATACATATTTATATATATATGTATATATACATATTTATATATATATATATGTATATATACATATTTATATATATATGTATATATACATATTTATATATATATATATATATAAATAATACATATTTATATATATATATATATATGTATATATACATATTTATATATATATGTATATATACATATTTATATATATATGTATATATACATATTTATATATATATGTATATATACATATTTATATATATATATATATATATATATATATGTATATATACATATTTATATATATATGTATATATACATATTTATATATATATGTATATATACATATTTATATATATATATATGTATATATACATATTTATATATATATGTATATATACATATTTATATATATATGTATATATACATATTTATATATATATATATGTATATATACATATTTATATATATATGTATATATACATATTTATATATATATGTATATATACATATTTATATATATATGTATATATACATATTTATATATATATGTATATATACATATTTATATATATATGTATATATACATATTTATATATATATGTATATATACATATTTATATATATATGTATATATACATATTTATATATATATGTATATATACATATTTATATATATATATGTATATATACATATTTATATATATATGTATATATACATATTTATATATATATATGTATATATACATATTTATATATATATGTATATATACATATTTATATATATATGTATATATACATATTTATATATATATGTATATATACATATTTATATATATATATATATGTATATATACATATTTATATATATATGTATATATACATATTTATATATATATGTATATATACATATTTATATATATATGTATATATACATATTTATATATATATGTATATATACATATTTATATATATATATATATATGTATATATACATATTTATATATATATATATATATGTATATATACATATTTATATATATATATATAAATAATACATATTTATATATATATGTATATATACATATTTATATATATATGTATATATACATATTTATATATATATGTATATATACATATTTATATATATATGTATATATACATATTTATATATATATGTATATATACATATTTATATATATATGTATATATACATATTTATATATATATATATGTATATATACATATTTATATATATATGTATATATACATATTTATATATATATGTATATATACATATTTATATATATATATGTATATATACATATTTATATATATATGTATATATACATATTTATATATATATATATATATATATATATATATGTATATATATATGTATATATATATATATATATATATATATATGTATATATACATATTTATATATATATATATATATATATATATATATTTATATATATATATATATATATATATATGTATATATACATATTTATATATATATATATATATATGTATATATACATATTTATATATATATATATGTATATATACATATTTATATATATATATATATATATATGTATATATACATATTTATATATATATATGTATATATACATATTTATATATATATGTATATATACATATTTATATATATATGTATATATACATATTTATATATATATGTATATATACATATTTATATATATATGTATATATACATATTTATATATATATGTATATATACATATTTATATATATATGTATATATACATATTTATATATATATGTATATATACATATTTATATATATATATATGTATATATACATATTTATATATATATATGTATATATACATATTTATATATATATGTATATATACATATTTATATATATATGTATATATACATATTTATATATATATGTATATATACATATTTATATATATATGTATATATACATATTTATATATATATGTATATATACATATTTATATATATATGTATATATACATATTTATATATATATGTATATATACATATTTATATATATATATATGTATATATACATATTTATATATATATGTATATATACATATTTATATATATATGTATATATACATATTTATATATATATGTATATATACATATTTATATATATATGTATATATACATATTTATATATATATGTATATATACATATTTATATATATATGTATATATACATATTTATATATATATGTATATATACATATTTATATATATATGTATATATACATATTTATATATATATGTATATATACATATTTATATATATATGTATATATACATATTTATATATATATGTATATATACATATTTATATATATATATATATGTATATATACATATTTATATATATATGTATATATACATATTTATATATATATGTATATATACATATTTATATATATATGTATATATACATATTTATATATATATATGTATATATACATATTTATATATATATGTATATATACATATTTATATATATATGTATATATACATATTTATATATATATGTATATATACATATTTATATATATATGTATATATACATATTTATATATATATGTATATATACATATTTATATATATATGTATATATACATATTTATATATATATGTATATATACATATTTATATATATATGTATATATACATATTTATATATATATGTATATATACATATTTATATATATATGTATATATACATATTTATATATATATGTATATATACATATTTATATATATATGTATATATACATATTTATATATATATGTATATATACATATTTATATATATATGTATATATACATATTTATATATATATGTATATATACATATTTATATATATATGTATATATACATATTTATATATATATGTATATATACATATTTATATATATATGTATATATACATATTTATATATATATGTATATATACATATTTATATATATATGTATATATACATATTTATATATATATGTATATATACATATTTATATATATATGTATATATACATATTTATATATATATGTATATATACATATTTATATATATATGTATATATACATATTTATATATATATGTATATATACATATTTATATATATATGTATATATACATATTTATATATATATGTATATATACATATTTATATATATATGTATATATACATATTTATATATATATGTATATATACATATTTATATATATATGTATATATACATATTTATATATATATGTATATATACATATTTATATATATATGTATATATACATATTTATATATATATGTATATATACATATTTATATATATATGTATATATACATATTTATATATATATATATATATGTATATATACATATTTATATATATATGTATATATACATATTTATATATATATGTATATATACATATTTATATATATATGTATATATACATATTTATATATATATGTATATATACATATTTATATATATATGTATATATACATATTTATATATATATGTATATATACATATTTATATATATATGTATATATACATATTTATATATATATGTATATATACATATTTATATATATATGTATATATACATATTTATATATATATGTATATATACATATTTATATATATATATGTATATATACATATTTATATATATATATGTATATATACATATTTATATATATATGTATATATACATATTTATATATATATATATATATGTATATATACATATTTATATATATATGTATATATACATATTTATATATATATGTATATATACATATTTATATATATATGTATATATACATATTTATATATATATGTATATATACATATTTATATATATATGTATATATACATATTTATATATATATGTATATATACATATTTATATATATATATATATATATATGTATATATACATATTTATATATATATGTATATATACATATTTATATATATATGTATATATACATATTTATATATATATATATATGTATATATACATATTTATATATATATGTATATATACATATTTATATATATATGTATATATACATATTTATATATATATGTATATATACATATTTATATATATATGTATATATACATATTTATAAATTCAAAATCAAAGAAACATTTATTCTCATCTTCAAAAAGAACAAAAAATCCAACTTTTCCAACAATGGTTTTGGAATGAGTATATTCCAAATCAATCCTCTTCTATTTCCATCTTAGAAGAGTATGAAAAATTTCAAATTACTTGGCACACTAAGTCAGGAATTATCAAATCAGTACATCCTCCTTTAGAGTCAATCAAATTGACTACTTCAGATCAAACCACCACTATTGAAGCAATTCCTTTAGTGGACACATCTTCCAAAGACAAGGATGTCATTCTCGAATCTACTGTTAGTAAACAAATTAATTATACTAATCTTCATTTAAGAACAGTTGGAAATCAACTACAAAGGATTGAGACTCCTCCACAACAAGATAGTGTTTATACACTAATTCAAACAATCATCTTTCATTTTGTTGGTTCAGTTGAACAAAGACAGGAAAGAGGAACTGAATTATTACAAAATCTCAAATGTGGATCTTTAACCAATTTTCGTTGGTATAAAGATGTATTCATTACCAAAGTTCTTCAAAGAACAGATGCAAATGCTCCTTATTGGAAATCCAAATTCATTGAGGGATTACCACCTCAATTTTCCAAAAAAGTTGAACAAAAACTCAGTGATCTAAATTCTGGTCAGAATGTACATTGGGATCATTATACATATGGCCAGCTTGTCAGTATTTGTTACCAACAGGGTATATCGTTATGCAACGATATGCAATTAAATTACCAATTGAAAAAACAAAATCTTACTGGCAAACAAGAAATAGGCGAATTCTGTCAGCAATTTGCCTATGATATTCCAATGGTTTATCCTAAAAAGAAAAAGGATAAGACCAAACATCATAAATCTCCCATATACAAATCTTATACCAATAAGAAAAGACGCTTTAAAGCCAAGCAAATAGCTTCCAATCTTCCCTCTTGGACTCAACATCCAAGAAAAAAACGTTCTGGACCTCGCAAAAGGCCCAAATCTCAAATCAAATGTTTCAAATGTGGACAATCAGGTCACTATGCCAACAAATGTTTCAAAGCTAAAAAGTTGAATGAGATAGTTCATGATGAACAAACTCGCAATCAACTTTCCAAATTATTTTTACAATCTTCAGAGGATGTAACACCCGACTTTATTTAAGAATTTAAAATAACAGATAAATCTATTAAGTATAATCGATGAATGAAACTTTAGTATAATGTAGGTTAGGTTGAAGAATGAGTAAGTAAGGGCATAAGGGTAATTGGCAAATTTGAAAGTGGATAATGTATTTAAGGCAAGAGGTTTAGGGTAGCCGCCACCACTACTCATTTTCTTTCCCTTTCGGTCTTCAGCTCGATCGGCAGAAATCTCTAGGCGATTCTCCTGCCCGATTCTCCTTCAACCTAGGTAAGCCCTCCTTGTTTTCTTGCGATTTTAGTAGTTAGATAGATGAGGGAGTACAATGTGAGAAGTTTCGAGGAATGCTGTGATTTAGAGTAGGTTCGGGCTGTGTGACTAATGAGAATACCCGAGTTGTGGGGTTTCAAATTTGGTTTCCTCAAACTCCTGTAATGATTCTGTGAAGTTTAATAAAAGTTTGATATATGTACTATTATGATTTTAGGTGAGCGAGCTTCGAAAGTAGCATTTAGCCGAGCGACTTCCAGGGAGCCAGGTAAGTAGAGTTTGTTTGTGCCTTCGGACCTACATCACAAAACAGTAGGGTTTATGTATGTTTGTATGTTTAATTCCAGTTGTCATGCATCATGTTTTGAAAGACTACGAAAATGTATTTTCATGGTGAGTGTGAGCAGGATGATCAGAACAACTGTTAAGGGGGATTAATCCCCCTTAACTGAGAACAGAGGATTGAGGTTTTGGGAAAAGTGATCCACCTCCCAATCCTACAGGGGGATCAGACCAGCTAACTGTTAAGGGAACTAATCCGCCCCTTAATTGAGATCAGAGGATGTATGCTTTGGGGGATGACTGATCCACTCTCCCATCGTACAGAGGGATCAACAGAGCACGATTATGAATACAACAGAGAGGAGAAAGTAGAAACAGCATGTCTAGGAGATTTATGTTTCAGTAATTCATTTCATTCATTGCTTTACTTGCTTAGCATTAGGCTAATAGATGAGTTTTGTGATGTAGGTGAAGAAGTTACTGAAGGTATGTTTACCGACCAACATGAGGACTAGGCTGGTTGGAGGAGTATTTTGAGGCATCGGTTTGGTCATCTGTTGAGGCGGTTTAATTCATGGCTGCAGGTGTTGAGTTGAGAGTGACTAGTTCAGTATAGATGTTTTTCTAAAAATTTTATGAAGTAGTGGTCTCAAAGTTTTGAATACATTTTAAGAATCTTCTGATATTGGTATTCTTTTGGATTTTGAAAACATTGTTTTTACTGAAATTTCGAGTAATGCAATGGTTAAGTCGTTTTTGAATGATTCAGTAGAGTAAGTAAATCCTTTTCTGTAGTTGGAGTAATGTTTATAACGAGGGTTGGTGAGATGTCGTTTGTTCTCTATCGGGTAGATGATGTCTATCGGTAGATGTTGAGTCATGGTTGAGTTATCTATCGGCAGATGAAGTTGTGTATGAAGTTATGTTGACTTCATCGGCAGATGAAGTACTGTTGACTCCATCGGCAGATGAAGTTGTGTATGAAGTTATGTGACTTCATCGGCAGATGAAGTTGTGTATGAAGTTATGTTGACTTCATCGGCAGATGAAGTTATGTTGACTTCATCGGCAGATGAAGTTGTGTATGAAGTTATGTTGACTTCATCGGCAGATGAAGTTGTGTATGAAGTTATGTTGACTTCATCGGCAGATGAAGTTATGTTGACTTCATCGGCAGATGAAGTTATGTTGACTTCATCGGCAGATGAAGTTATGTTGACTTCATCGGCAGATGAAGTTATGTTGACTTCATCGGCAGATGAAGTTATGTTGACTTCATCGGCAGATGAAGTTGTGTATGAAGTTATGTTGACTTCATCGGCAGATGAAGTTGTGTATGAAGTTATGTTGACTTCATCGGCAGATGAAGTTGTGTATGAAGTTATGTTGACTTCATCGGCAGATGAAGTTATGTTGACTTCATCGGCAGATGAAGTTGTGTATGAAGTTATGTTGACTTCATCGGCAGATGAAGTTATGTTGACTTCATCGGCAGATGAAGTTGTGTATGAAGTTATGTTGACTTCATCGGCAGATGAAGTTATGTTGACTTCATCGGCAGATGAAGTTGTGTATGAAGTTATGTTGACTTCATCGGCAGATGAAGTTATGTTGACTTCATCGGCAGATGAAGTTATGTTGACTTCATCGGCAGATGAAGTTGTGTATGAAGTTATGTTGACTTCATCGGCAGATGAAGTTATGTTGACTTCATCGGCAGATGAAGTTGTGTATGAAGTTATGTTGACTTCATCGGCAGATGAAGTTGTGTATGAAGTTATGTTGACTTCATCGGCAGATGAAGTTGTGTATGAAGTTATGTTGACTTCATCGGCAGATGAAGTTATGTTGACTTCATCGGCAGATGAAGTTGTGTATGAAGTTATGTTGACTTCATCGGCAGATGAAGTTGTGTATGAAGTTATGTTGACTTCATCGGCAGATGAAGTTATGTTGACTTCATCGGCAGATGAAGTTATGTTGACTTCATCGGCAGATGAAGTTGTGTATGAAGTTATGTTGCTGCAGGTTTTTTAAATATTTTGAAATTTTAGAAAAGTCAAATTTGGCTGTCGAGTGAAATTTTTAATTTAGCATCAAGACGTCAGGTCGGTTCAGCGTTGAGTAGCAAACCGGGTTCAGATAACTCGGGGCGTTTACAAGTTGGTATCAGAGCCATTTGGTTAAACCGTTCAAAGAATTACTCACACAGTGCCCGATCGTTGCACGGACAGTACTCCCACAACTGTAAGTGTTTTGTGTTAGTTTAATTATTAGATATTTATGAGAATAGTTAACCTTTTACAGGAATATAGTAAACTGTCTAGGCGACCAGGTAGACCGAGAGTACAGAGGGAGACACCAAACCCGGAAAGTACTGAGAATTCTGGGTGATCAGGCAGCTGACACTTGGTACTGTCATCAATCTGATACTGATGC
Source organism: Begonia masoniana (assembly GCA_022432975.1). Classification (NCBI taxonomy): domain Eukaryota; kingdom Viridiplantae; phylum Streptophyta; class Magnoliopsida; order Cucurbitales; family Begoniaceae; genus Begonia; species Begonia masoniana. Next base: position 24,036,696 of record CM039514.1, read on the forward strand.
GCCAGCAGTCCGATCAGTTGGGACTGCTATTGAACCGAGAGGTACAAGGGGAGTGCCAACTCGGGTTCCAACAATGAACAGGCAGGAGAGAGGGGTTAGGAGGTTGCGACTACCCACTTTGATGGAGGTCGGCTAATCAATTGTGGCGAGGAGATGGTGAAAAAGATAGAAAGCATGTTTAGGTGTGCAAATGTGGGAGAAGGAGGGAAAAGGTCATTTTGGCAACCTTCCACTTTGCGGTGATGCTTCAAACTTTGGTGGGAAACGATGGAGACCACCATGATGTTCTTACGATGACTTGGACGCAATTTAAGGAGATTTTCTATGAGAAATATTTTAACAGTACTGTACAGACCACAAAGAAGTTGGAGTTCATGAACTTGAAACAGACAGGGACCGTAGCTGATTACAGCAGACAGTTTGAATCCCTATCAAGGTTTGCCGGACACCTCGCACGCAGAGATGAGGATAAAGTGTTCCAATTTGTGCATGGGCTGAAACCTGAGATTTATAGAGGAGTCAAGTTCTCGGGTATAAAAGGATTGTCCTACAGTGAAGTAGTGTCCACGGCATTAGAAGTGGAAGAGGCGGAGATGAAGTGTGCTGGGTTTAGTGCGGCTCCACGAAAGTTCACCCAGCCACACCATCACAGGGGAACGAAGAGGCCTGGTGAGGGCCAGGGCAGTCAAGGAAAGGAGAAGAAGACACCAGATGCCAAGAAGTTCCCCCAATGCCCAAAGTGTTCAAGGTTTCACCCGGGAGAGTGTAGAATTAGCGCGGGGAAATGTTTCAACTGTGAGGAGACCGGGCATCTGCTTAAGGATTGCCCAAAGCCCAGAGTCCTTCGCTGTTATAATTGTAATAAAGTTGGCCACATGAGTAGGGATTGTCCAGCTCTAAAGAATGGCCCGGTGAATGTTAAGCCAAGAATATTCTCCATGGTAGAATCGGGTGATGAAGATCAGCCTGCTGTTGTGTCAGGTACCATACTAGTCAATTTTATGCCTGCTTTTACTTTAATAGATTCAGGTGCAACACATTCCTTCATAGCGTCTGCATTTGCTGATAAATTAGACGTTGAGCCTTCACTTTCTGAGCATATGTTTAATGTTGCTTTGCCTTCTGGCAAACGCATGCGCTCTAGTCGTATGCTGCTTAATAGTGTAGTGACAGTAGAAAGTAAGAACCTACCTGCTGATCTCATTATTTTAGAGATCATGGGATTTGATGTAATCTTAGGAATGGATTGGTTGTTTAAGCACTATACTACAATAGATTGTAGAACTGGCTTAGTTAGTTTTCAACCCCCTAGTGGTTTAAGACACACTTTCCAAGCCTCGAAGAAAGATAAGAGGATGTCTGTTTTAGCCGCTTTTAGTACTAGATCTTCCTTATGCAGTGAGTATTCATGCTTTCTGGCCAGTGTTTTGGACACAAAACTGGTGGGAGAATTGAGCCTCCAAGATGTTCTGGTAGCTCAAGATTTCCCTGAAGTTTTCCTTGATGACCTGCCGGGTTTACCACCTGATAGGGAGATTGAATTTGTAGTAGATGTTTATCCTGGTGCGGAACCTGTATCCAAGAATCCATACCGATTAGCGCCAGCAGAACTCAAGGAGTTAAAGAAACAGTTAGAGGAACTGATGGAAAAAGGGTTCATACGACCGAGTTATTCGCCGTGGGGTGCACCAGTTCTCTTTGTTAAGAAAAAGGATGGATCAATGCGCATGTGCATTGACTACCGAGAATTAAATAAGTTAACCATCAAGAATAAGTACCCATTACCTAGGATCGATGATTTGTTTGACCAACTTCAAGGTGCACGAGTTTCTCTAAGATTGACTTAAGATCGGGGTACTACCAATTAAAGGTTAAATCTGAGGATATTCCAAAGACTGCCTTTCGTACGAGATATGGACATTACGAATTTTTGGTTATGTCCTTTGGTTTGACAAATGCACCAGCAGCCTTTATGGACCTTATGAATAGAGTGTTTCACGAGTTTTTAGATAAGTTTGTCATTGTATTCATTGATGATATCTTGATTTATTCACGAAATAAGGATGACCATGTAAGGCATTTAACCTTAGTACTAGAAACATTGAAACGGCATCAGCTTTTCGCCAAGTTTTCCAAGTGTGAATTTGGTTGGACAGAATTCACTTTTTGGGTCATGTGATCTCGGGTGACGGAATATCCGTTGATCCAGCCAAGGTTCAAGCAGTCAAGGACTGGCCTCAACCAAAGAATGCTTCTGATATTAGGAGTTTTTCTCGGGTTAGCAGGGTATTACAGGAAGTTTATTGAAGGATTTTCAAAGGTTGCAACACCCCTCACTCGTTTAACTAGGAAGAACATAAAGTATGCATGGACCGAGGAGTGTGAGTTCAGTTTCCAAACCTTAAAGCAGAAATTGACTAATGCACCAATACTAACCCTTCCTGTCGAAAATGGTAAGTTTAGTATTTATTGCGATGCTTCCAAAGTTGGACTTGGTTGTGTTTTGTTGCAAGATGGTAAGGTCATAGCTTATGCTTCTAGGCAATTAAAGGTGCATGAGAAGAATTATCCTACGCATGACTTAGAATTAGCTGCGGTGGTTTTTGCATTAAAAATTTGGAGACATTACTTGTTTGGGCAGACCTGTGAAATATTTTCAGATCATAAGAGTCTGAAGTATATTTTCACACAAAGGAATTAAACATGAGACAACGTAGATGGTTGGAGTTTGTTAAAGACTACGATTTTGAGATTAAATACCACCCTGGTAAGGCCAATGTGGTGGCTGATGCATTAAGTAGAGTAATACCGTCAGCCTCAGCTTTGATTCTGGATATACCGGTGGCCTTAGAGACTGAATTTCATAAGTTTAAACCTAGAAACTGTGTCCAATGTAGCAGCTATGCTTTCTGCCATCACTTTGAAACCTACCATTCTAGAAAAGATAAAAGAAACCCAGGACATTGATGAGGAGTGTAAAAAGTTCAAGTCGAGCATGGATTCTACGGACAATTTGGACTTCAATTATACTGATGATGGAATACTTAAGTTCAGGAATAGATATTTCGTACCAGCCAATAAAGAACTTCGTGACGAAATCCTTTCTGAAGCTCATTCTTCTAGGTTCTCCGTTCATCCTGGAAGTACAAAGATGTACAGAGATCTTAAGCAAACTTATTGGTGGCCTGGTTTGAAGAGAAGTGTAGCTGAGCATGTAGGATCATGTTTGATCTGCCAACAAGTTAAGGCTGAACATCAGAGGCTTGCAGGGATGCTGCAGCCATTGCCACTTCCTGAATGGAAATGGGAGCAGATAACCATGGACTTTGTTGTAGGATTACCCAGGACTGTAAAAGGACACGATGCAGTTTGGGTGATAGTTGATCGATTAACCAAATCAGCCCATTTCTTACCCATCAAGATGACTTACTCTATGGATCAGCTAGCCGAATTGTATGTGCATGAGGTTGTGCGACTACATGGAGTTCCAGCTACTATAGTTTCGGACCGAGACTCTAGATTCACATCCAAATTTTGGAAGAGTTTACATAAAGCCAAGGGCACACAGCTAAACTTCAGTACAGCCTTTCACCCTCAAACAGATGGACAATCGGAAAGAACCATTCAAACATTAGAGGATATGCCCCGGGCATGTGTTTTGGATTTTCAAGGTTCTTGGAGCAAGTATTTGCCCTTGGTGGAATTTTCTTATAATAACAGTTTTCAAGCAACAATAGGAATGGCACCATATGAAGCATTGTATGGACGAAAATGCAGATCACCTTTGTATTGGGACGAAGTTGGTGAAGCACAGTTGCTTGGTCCTGACATCGTGCAGCAGACTATTGAGAAGGTTGCTCTCATCCGTCAGAGGATCTTAACAGCTCAAAGCCGACAGAAGAGCTATGCTGACAGAAGACGCAGAGAATTAGAGTTTGATGTAGGCGATGAAGTTTTTCTTAAGGTATCACCATTCAAAGGAGTCGTGAGATTTGGTAAGAGAGGCAAACTGAATCCTAGATTTGTTGGTCCTTTCTCAATTCTGAAAAGGATTGGGAAGGCAGCCTATCAATTACAGCTACCAGCTTCTATGGGAGGGATACATGACGTGTTCCATGTCTCTATGTTGAAGAAGTGTGTGCGGGATCCGTCCCAAGTTGTGGAACAGCAGAGCATTGAAATTCAACCTACACTTACCTACGAGGAGAAGCCAGTAAAGATTCTGGATTTTGCAGTAAAGGTACTACGCAACAAAGAAGTCCCATTGGTGAAAGTCTTATGGCGCAATCAGGATACAGAGGAGGCAACTTGGGAACGCCAGCAAGACATGTTAAACCAACATCCAGAACTGTTCAGGTACCGAATTTTGGGGACAAAATTCTTTTAAGGAGGGTAGATTGTAACACCCGACTTTATTTAAGAATTTAAAATAACAGATAAATCTATTAAGTATAATCGATGAATGAAACTTTAGTATAATGTAGGTTAGGTTGAAGAATGAGTAAGTAAGGGCATAAGGGTAATTGGCAAATTTGAAAGTGGATAATGTATTTAAGGCAAGAGGTTTAGGGTAGCCGCCACCACTACTCATTGTCTTTCCCTTTCGGTCTTCAGCTCGATCGGCAGAAATCTCTAGGCGATTCTCCTGCCCGATTCTCCTTCAACCTAGGTAAGCCCTCCTTGTTTTCTTGAGATTTTAGTAGTTAGATAGATGAGGGAGTACAATGTGAGAAGTTTCGAGGAATGCTGTGATTTAGAGTAGGTTTGGGCTGTGTGACTAATGAGAATACCCGAGTTGTGGGGTTTCAAATTTGGTTTCCTCAAACTCCTGTAATGATTCTGTGAAGTTTAATAAAAGTTTGATATATGTACTATTATGATTTTAGGTGAGCGAGCTTCGAAAGTAGCATTTAGCCGAGTGACTTCCAGGGAGCCAGGTAAGTAGAGTTTGTTTGTGCCTTCGGGCCTACATCACAAAACAGTAGGGTTTATGTATGTTTGTATGTTTAATTCCAGTTGTCATGCATCATGTTTTGAAAGACTACGAAAATGTATTTTCATGGTGAGTGTGAGCAGGATGATCAGAACAACTGTTAAGGGGGATTAATCCGCCCCTTAACTGAGAACAGAGGATTGAGGTTTTGGGAAAAGTGATCCACCTCCCAATCCTACAGGGGGATCAGACCAGCTAACTGTTAAGGGAACTAATCCGCCCCTTAATTGAGATCAGAGGATGTATGCTTTGGGGGATGACTGATCCACTCTCCCATCGTACAGAGGGATCAACAGAGCACGATTATGAATACAACAGAGAGGAGAAAGTAGAAACAGCATGTCTAGGAGATTTATGTTTCAGTAATTCATTTCATTCATTGCTTTACTTGCTTAGCATTAGGCTAATAGATGAGTTTTGTGATGTAGGTGAAGAAGTTACTGAAGGTATGTTTACCGACCAACATGAGGACTAGGCTGGTTGGAGGAGCATTTTCAGGCATCGGTTTGGTCATCTGTTGAGGCGGTTTAATTCATGGCTGCAGGTGTTGAGTTGAGAGTGACTAGTTCAGTATAGATGTTTTTCTAAAAATTTTATGACAGTAGTGGTCTCAAAGTTTTGAATACATTTTAAGAATCTTCTGATATTGATATTCTTTTGGATTTTGAAAACATTGTTTTTACTGAAATTTCGAGTAATGCAATGGTTAAGTCGTTTTTGAATGATTCAGTAGAGTAAGTAAATCCTTTTCTGTAGTTGGAGTAGTGTTTTATAACGAGGAGTTGGTGAGATGTCGTTTTGTTCTCTATCGGTAGATGATGTCTATCGGTAGATGTTGAGTCATGGTTGAGTTATCTATCGGCAGATGAAGTTGTGTATGAAGTTATGTTGACTTCATCGGCAGATGAAGTTATGTTGACTCCATCGGCAGATGAAGTTGTGTATGAAGTTATGTTGACTTCATCGGCAGATGAAGTTGTGTATGAAGTTATGTTGACTTCATCGGCAGATGAAGTTATGTTGACTTCATCGGCAGATGAAGTTATGTTGACTTCATCGGCAGATGAAGTTATGTTGACTTCATCGGCAGATGAAGTTATGTTGACTTCATCGGCAGATGAAGTTGTGTATGAAGTTATGTTGACTTCATCGGCAGATGAAGTTATGTTGACTTCATCGGCAGATGAAGTTATGTTGACTTCATCGGCAGATGAAGTTATGTTGACTTCATCGGCAGATGAAGTTGTGTATGAAGTTATGTTGACTTCATCGGCAGATGAAGTTGTGTATGAAGTTATGTTGACTTCATCGGCAGATGAAGTTGTGTATGAAGTTATGTTGACTTCATCGGCAGATGAAGTTGTGTATGAAGTTATGTTGACTTCATCGGCAGATGAAGTTGTGTATGAAGTTATGTTGACTTCATCGGCAGATGAAGTTGTGTATGAAGTTATGTTGACTTCATCGGCAGATGAAGTTATGTTGACTTCATCGGCAGATGAAGTTATGTTGACTTCATCGGCAGATGAAGTTGTGTATGAAGTTATGTTGACTTCATCGGCAGATGAAGTTATGTTGACTTCATCGGCAGATGAAGTTATGTTGACTTCATCGGCAGATGAAGTTATGTTGACTTCATCGGCAGATGAAGTTATGTTGACTTCATCGGCAGATGAAGTTATGTTGACTTCATCGGCAGATGAAGTTGTGTATGAAGTTATGTTGACTTCATCGGCAGATGAAGTTATGTTGACTTCATCGGCAGATGAAGTTGTGTATGAAGTTATGTTGACTTCATCGGCAGATGAAGTTATGTTGACTTCATCGGCAGATGAAGTTATGTTGACTTCATCGGCAGATGAAGTTATGTTGACTTCATCGGCAGATGAAGTTATGTTGACTTCATCGGCAGATGAAGTTATGTTGACTTCATCGGCAGATGAAGTTATGTTGACTTCATCGGCAGATGAAGTTATGTTGACTTCATCGGCAGATGAAGTTATGTTGACTTCATCGGCAGATGAAGTTATGTTGACTTCATCGGCAGATGAAGTTATGTTGACTTCATCGGCAGATGAAGTTGTGTATGAAGTTATGTTGACTTCATCGGCAGATGAAGTTATGTTGACTTCATCGGCAGATGAAGTTATGTTGACTTCATCGGCAGATGAAGTTATGTTGACTTCATCGGCAGATGAAGTTATGTTGACTTCATCGGCAGATGAAGTTATGTTGACTTCATCGGCAGATGAAGTTATGTTGACTTCATCGGCAGATGAAGTTATGTTGACTTCATCGGCAGATGAAGTTGTGTATGAAGTTATGTTGACTTCATCGGCAGATGAAGTTATGTTGACTTCATCGGCAGATGAAGTTATGTTGACTTCATCGGCAGATGAAGTTGTGTATGAAGTTATGTTGACTTCATCGGCAGATGAAGTTGTGTATGAAGTTATGTTGACTTCATCGGCAGATGAAGTTATGTTGACTTCATCGGCAGATGAAGTTATGTTGACTTCATCGGCAGATGAAGTTATGTTGACTTCATCGGCAGATGAAGTTATGTTGACTTCATCGGCAGATGAAGTTATGTTGACTTCATCGGCAGATGAAGTTATGTTGACTTCATCGGCAGATGAAGTTGTGTATGAAGTTATGTTGACTTCATCGGCAGATGAAGTTATGTTGACTTCATCGGCAGATGAAGTTGTGTATGAAGTTATGTTGACTTCATCGGCAGATGAAGTTATGTTGACTTCATCGGCAGATGAAGTTATGTTGACTTCATCGGCAGATGAAGTTATGTTGACTTCATCGGCAGATGAAGTTATGTTGACTTCATCGGCAGATGAAGTTGTGTATGAAGTTATGTTGACTTCATAACCATGATTATAGTTTTGATTACTACATTGTGTTTAGAATATTTCCGCTGCAGGTTTTAAATATTTTGAAATTTTAGAAAAGTCAAATTTTGGCTGTCGAGTGAAATTTTAAATTTAGCATCAAGACGTCATGGTTCGGTTCAGCGTTGAGTAGCAAACCGGGTTCAGATAACTCGGGGCGTTACAGAGGAAGATTTTTCAAATGATTCCAATTCAAATTATGATGATATGTCTACATCCTCATCTGATGCAGAATGCAATCAGCAATGCTGCAATCAAATTCAAAAATTATCTTTAAATGTTCTTACTCAAGAACAAGAAGATATTCTCAAAAACATTGATCAAATTCCCGATCCTAATCTAAGGATTAAACTCATTTCGAATATTTTGCATCCAGCACAAATCTCTAAAGAATCTCCAACAGAATCTATTCTCAAACCTAAATATTATAGCATGCAAGAAGTGTTTAATCGAATAGAACATATTCAAAAAGTTACTCCAGTAACTCTCCAAGATTTAAATCAAGAAGTTAATAATCTCAAAGCAGAGATAAAATCTCTTCAAAACAATCAGTTTCTTGCTGATCTCAAAATTGCTAAGTTAGAAGAATCCATTTCAAATGTTCAACAAATTCCTGAGCTTCCAATTAATTCACAATCTCAGGATTTTGATTCTCTAAATTACATTAATAAAATTTTATTTCAAAAATGGTACATTGAAATATCTTTATTAATTTACCAAGAGTATGAAATTTCAAATGTTACTGCCTTAGTTGATAGTGGTGCAGACATTAACTGCATCCAAGAAGGATTTGTTCCAACCAAGTATTTCGAAAAAACTACTCAGACTTTGACTACTGCTGGTGGTAGCAAAATTAAAGTCAATTACAAATTATCAAATGTTATCATTTGTAATGAACATACATGTCTTCCAACAACTTTCCTATTAGTCAAAGATTTAAATCACAAAGTAATCTTAGGAAATCCTTTTCTCCAACAAATCATGCCAATCACTATCAATCAACAGGGCATTCTTGCTACTGTCCAAAATAATCAAGTTTTATATCCATTTGTAGCTGACCCTGTGGTTAAGATCATAAACGAATTAAAAACCTTTTCTCAAATTAAAATTCAACATTTGAATTTTCTCAAATCAGAAATCAATTCTTTCAAAATTGAGGAACAGCTCAAAGATTTACAAATGATTAACAAAATCAAGATTATTGAATCCCAATTTCAAAATGAAGTATGTCATACTATTCCAAATGCTTTCTGGGAAAGAAAACGACACATTGTTTCTTTACCCTATATTCCTCATTTCGATGAAAAGCTAATTCCTACAAAGGCTCGACCAAGCCAAATGAAACAGGAATATCTCAAATTGTGTCAAGAAGAAATTCAAAGTCTATTAGAGAAAAAGTTGATTCAACCTAGCCAATCTCCTTGGAGTTGCACAGCTTTTTATGTCAATAAAAATGCTGAGAAAGAACGAGGAGTTCCTCGTCTTGTGATTAATTACAAACCATTAAACAATGTTCTCCAATGGATAAGATATCCAATTCCAAACAAAAAAGATTTATTAGACAGACTACAATCTGCTCTAATATTTTCCAAATTGGATCTCAAATCTGGTTGCTGGCAAATTCAAATTGCTAAAGAAGACCGTTACAAAACTGCTTTTGTAGTCCCCTTTGGTCATTACGAATGGAATGTAATGCCTTTTGGACTAAAAAATACACCTTCTGAATTCCAACATATCATGAATGATATTTTTTCCAAATATTCCAAATTCTGTATCGTCTACATAGATGATATTCTGGTATTTTCCAATTCAATTGATCAACATTTCAGGCATCTACGCATTATCAAAGATGCTATGAAAATGAATGGTTTAGTAGTCTCTGCTCCTAAACTAAAACTTTTTCAAACTACTGTTAGGTTTCTTGGTCACAACGTGCATCAAGGTACTATTATTCCAATCCAAAGAAGTATTGAATTTGCTTCCAAATTTCCTGATAAAATTACTGATAAAAAACAACTGCAAAGATTTTTAGGCAGTCTTAATTATCTGGGTGATTTTTATCCAAATTTAGCCCAAGATACTGCTATTTTATATCAACAATTACGAAAAAATCCTTTACCATGGACACATGTCCATACTGCAGCAGTTCAAAAGGTCAAGGTAAAAGCTCAAACACTTCCGTGTTTAGCCCTTTCCAATTCTGAATGGGATAAATTAGTTGAAACAGATGCCTCTAATAAGGGTTATGGAGGTATTCTCAAACAAATTAATCCCACTACTTCCAAAGAAGAACTGGTAAGATTTACTTCTGGTACCTGGAAACCAGTTCAACAAAACTATTCTACTGTCAAAAAAGAAGTTTTGTCTATTGTCAAATGCATTAAAAAATTTCAAGATGATTTACTCAATAAACATTTTGTTTTAAGAGTTGATTGTTCTTCTGCCAAACAGATTTTAACCAAAGATGTTAAACACTTAGTTTCCAAACAAATTTTTGCAAGGTGGCAATCTGAGTTATCAGCTTTCGATTTCACTATCGAACATATCAAAGGTATTAATAATTCTTTACCAGATTTCTTAACACGAGAATTTTTGCAGGATGTTCACCCCAGTTAGGGGGAGACCTCGAGGGAGACCTCGTGGCCGAGGTATTGGTAATACCAATACCCATCGTATTTCGAATTCATCATTTCAAAAAGAATTTCCCACTTTAGGGGAAACCTCATCCTCGCAACAGGATAAGGAAAATTCAAAGAAAACTGCAAAAGAGGTCTTACTTGACAGTGGACCCCAACTTATCAAAAAATCAGTGGCTGAGTCTATTCTCACACTTTCAAATAGAGATATTATTCTCAATCAAAAAGATACTTGGTTTTTCAAAGAAAGATATATGGGAAGCCAGCATTATCCAATTATGGAGGGCAAGCTTCGATTCTATTATGAAGCTATTCTAATTGATACAAATTCTGTTCAAATTCAACATAATTATGTTGATGAAAGAGATATCAAAAGCACAATGACTCATTCAAAATGCTACATCATTCGAATTATTCATCCACAGGAATGGGGATTGAATGTTTTCACTCCGAGGAAAACAACTACCAAAAACAATGAGCAAAATTACAACTACTGGGACTATATTCAAGCCTGGTCTCATGTATTTCTTTATCAAAATCCCAAGAGGAATCATTCATGGTTTTTTACCCTGAATCCAGAAATTCTAAGAACAGAGGATCAATTTCCAAATTGGTTTTTACATTGGTGGCAAAGTCACTCTCCTGAGTTTGATATTCTACCAAAAAAGATCCAAGATCAATTCCAACCTTGGTTTGATACACATCCAGATTTCCAAGACAAAAGATTTATGTTCAAAGGTAAAGCTTTATTATGGTTCTTTACAGAATTCCAAATCAATTGGATTTGGCAATAGAATCTTGAGTTGGATACAAACCACTTAGATATTCCAGAACTCCAAAGAAGCTTTTATGTCAAATGGTGGTCTAGATATGACACTGATCAGTGTTATTAAAAAATTATTGATGCCATTCAAATCAATAAGGCAAAAGCTGCTAATTTCATTTCAAATCATTCAAAGAAGGAATCTTTGAATATGGTTCAAAAAATGAAAAAAGAGATCAAAATACAGTTTCCTGGTTTATCCAAACAGGACAGATATACAAAACTCCTGGAGACTATAAAAGGACAAATGTTTTATTCAAATGAATCCGAAGACGAAGAATTATCTAATTCAGATTCTGATACTTCTATGCTTTCAGGATCAAATCGCTTTCAGGTTTTACCAGGCGAATCTCAAAATCCCGAAGATATCATTCCAACTGAAGAGGATCTTTTCAATTCTCTTATTGAGTGTTCTCAATACAATTACTGTCGAAGAAAAGGGAAAAAGAAAATTCTTTAATGGCTCACTGGGATGCAGAAAATGCCATTATAGAAAATATGCAAATAGAAGCAGCCCATCATCAACAGCAAGCTCAGCTTGACCCTTGGGATGCTGCTATTCTCCAACAAGCTAGAAGAGATGCTATGGCTTATCGAATTCCTTGGGGAAGACCTTTCCCTATTTCCAAATATCATCAAAGGCACAATGTTCCAATGAATCCTTTGACTCGAATACTGCTTTGGAGACCTTGGTCTCTTCAGCCAAGACCTTTCAAAAGACATCCAGCTTATCAAATGGTTTTGGATGAAGTCAAAACTAAAGTTGCCAAAGGAATTAAAAAATACAAAAAATGGTGCAAAAAGAGAAACAAATGGGCCAAGAAAAATAATAAAAGCCCAGATGATTATGCTGAATACAAATGTGACCAATGGCGTCGTGCAAATTGGACCCCTGAAGATTATGATGATTGGGTCAAAATACAAATTTCTGCAGAAACCGTAAATGACCAATCCTCATACTTGGAGGACTTGGAGGGACAGAGTTCAACCTCCTATTCCAAAACCACCATCCGAATATCTTCTTCGAAATATGGATTCATTTCCTGAAGGATCCAATTACAAAATTGAAGCTACTAAGTGGAAAGAATGGAATCCAGCTGTCCAATATCCAAAGTTTCCAAAGTCAGCCTGGTGCCAGACATTTCCAACAATGGTGGACCCAAACAGTACTACCACTAATGCAAATAGTGCTTCCACTAGCACTAATAGTACATCCACTAGCTCCACTAGCTAGTGTTTTAATACGTCATCCATGACGTTTTAGTTTTCGTTTGTTTGTAAGCTCCTTCTCTATATAAAGGAGCCTTTGTTTTCATTTCTCCTCAAGTTTTTAGAGTTTGCCTTCTCACTCCTGTAAAAACTCTAAGTCTGATTCTCCGCTCTACTTGTAAGTTTTTCTTGTCTTGTTTAATATAATTTCTTATTTCAGATTCTTACTTTCCTCTCCTCCGCTGTATTTGGTATCAGAGCATTTTGAATGAGTCATTGTGCTTTTGATATATATATATATATTTCCACTATACTCTTACAATCATAATAGTTTATATATGTATATATATATATATATATATACATATTTATATATATATATATATATATATATATATATATATATATATATATATATATATTTCCACTATACTCTTACAATCATAATAGTTTTCCTAATAAAATCTAACGTACATGTTTTTCTTTAGTTGTAATTATTCTAAGCTATGTACTGATTATAAATTTCATCCTTAAGATTCTCGAATTGCTGTAACACCCGGCATTTTTGCCCTTGTAATTATTTCCCCGGGTTATTTAGTGGGATGAATTTTTATATAAAATTTGGTGTATGTTTTAATGAATTGTCAGAGAGTTTAACGGAGAAACCACGTTGAAGAATTTATTTAACAAATTTTGTCATGAACCAATGGGAGGGCAAATTAGGAAGGAATTAAGGTTGGTGGGAGAAATCAAATGGATGATTGACACTTGGCAAACTTGTTGAAGAAGCCATACTCTTTTCTCTCCCCTCCTACGTGAAACCCTCACTTTGTCTTCTCTGCTCTTTCCATTTCCTTCTGTTTCTTCTCTTTCTGGCGATTCAAACCTTTCTAGAAGACTTCACCTCTCCTCTTTTCTTCTATTTCCTTCAGCAAAGGTAAACATCTACTTATGCTAATGAAGTTGGACAAGTTAAAATGTGAGTTTTGTTGAAGTTTAGGGTTAAGACATTTCGGAGAAAACTCACTGTTCTTGGATGAAAACATGTTGGATTGTTTTCTAAAAGTCTGAATGGAGTCAGGAGTGTATGTAGTAAACATTTTGCAACTTGTTTATTTTCTGAAGGTGCATGTACAGGTTCGAGCATTTCTGAGACGTTCAGGACTGTCAACTCTGCAGCAACAGGTAAGTTCATAACCATAGATTGGCCCTTAAGGCCCTACATCACAGAGGTACTAGGGTTCCTGTTCTGTCGGGTAGCTTTGGGTAGAGATGTTATAGCTTCTGTTCAGTTTGTGTTCTGTGTTGTCTGTTCAGTTCACGTTCCGAGTTGTCTGTTTTCTGTCTCACAATATGCCCTGTTGTTTCTGATGACTGCTGTTATAGGTCCAGGCACTGAGAATGTCATGCATACACGTTTTACTGGAAATACATGCAAAACTGATTTCTGTACACTGTTTGAAACTAATAAGATAAAATCCGACTGAAATGTACCAGGTTAAGTGCGGGACGGGGACTGGCCCCAGAACTGTTTACTGATTACTGTCTACTGTACTGTACCCCTGAATGTGCCTGATAGTGCACCCTCCCCCTCCCCCACTGTTTGCCAGTTCCCCTATAAGCCCCACTTAATTCTACTGCCACTGTAACTAAATGCTCTGTACTGTCACCGTATTCTGAAAAACTGCACGCATAGCATTTTGCATTACTACATATTTATTATGTTCTTACTGAGTTTTAGACTCATAGGTGAACTCTCTGATGTAGGTACTGAACCCGAAACCGAGGATCTTGTTCCTCAAAATGATGATCTAATGTAGATGGTGGATCGAGCTCACAGGGTGGTTGTTGCAGTCAGACATGTTTCTGCTCTGAGGTTTCAGTTTTTAAGTAAAGTTTATGTCTGTAGGTTTTACTGAACTCTGGTGTTTTGTTTCAAAACTCTGTCTGGATTTTTGTTAGAAATCTGATTTACGTATAGGTTTTGTTGGTGTATTCTAAAACCTCTGTATTTGAAAGTTGTATTTATGTTTTGAAATGTATTGAAATCATTCTGGAACTGCTGGAATCTTTTATCCGTTTGTGCATGGATGGCCTCTAGTTTTAGAGCTGTCCACGCAATCTGCTTCTTTGTTTCTGCCAATTGTAAAGCATGTTCTACAACTCTTATGCCCTCTATTTGTACTGTATTTGACAGTTAAAAGAGGTCTTGTGGTATTCTGGAATTTGTTTGGGATGTTCTCTGATAATCTGTGCATGGATTGTCTCTGGTTTTGGAATAATCCATGCAGTTGTTTTCTTGATCTTTTGTTAGGTTTTCTAACTTCTGTCATGTTCCCATGCATGTTTTAAAACTGTGTTTAGAATCGGGTTCGAGGGTTTGAAGCCCTTATGCCTTCTGTTTGAGGTTTTCTGTTCCTAGGACTTCCTGTTAAAAATTGTTAAGTTTCACCTTAGAAACTATATCATCCGATCACATCCACCGCTGCCCGCTGCCCGTTTTAAAAGTCACATCCACCGGTAAGTGTAAAATCCAAGTCCACCGCTGCCCGTTTCCTTCTGTTAAATTACATCCTCCGGTTGACGTCACCCAAGTCTTCCGCCAGTGTAATTACATCTTCATGTGACGTCATCTGTCTTGTCCTATTCGACATCCACCGCCAGCTAAAGTCTTCCGCCCAGTTTATTCCCAGTTCTGTCTGTATCTTCCGGTTGACGTCACCCATCCTCCGGTTGACGTCATCTATTTTGTCTTATTCGACATCTTCCGCCCAGTCTATTTACAGTTTTTGCCTACATCCACCGGTGACATCATCCATCTTCCGGCTGACGTCATCATCTCACCCGGCTCTGTCTGTTGTCATTACCTCTTCCGATGATGTCATTACCTCTTCCGATGACGTCATCCACTGATTTCTCCTCCGATTCAGTTTAAAACTGCATCTTCCGGCTGACGTCATTCAAGCCTTCCGCTGCTCCTCTGAACTAAGTCTTCTGTCAGCTATTCGCCCCAGCTCTTCCGCCAGCCTTATGCTAATTTCTGTTCTGTTATCCATTATTGAAACCTGTTTTAAATTTCTACACCCGAGAACTCTCTCTCCCTGTAAAGGCTTTCTGTTACTCACTGTAGTTTCTCCCCTCTGTAAAGCTATGCTCTTCTAGGGTTTTCATTGATAGTGCATGTTTCCTGTCATTCAATTCTATTTCGCTGTAAATATTTTAAAAGTATAATGTCTACCGTTTTGACCGATCTGTTTATGTTCAAAAAAAAAAAATAGTCACCGTTTTCCGTACACTGTCCCGGAGTGATGGCTCCGATCCCGGACTCCGATCGGGTTCCGGTTTCGGGTCGTCACAATTTCTGTTTTCCTTTTACTAATCTATATCCTCAAGAATTTAATAGTTCATCAATAAAAACTAAACTCTAAATTTTCTCGAGTAATGAAGGTTCTAAATTGAATATACATAAATGTCATATCTATATACCTCAATATCATTTTTATCAACTACAACATCAAAATATCCTCAAAATTTTATTAATTTCCAAAGAAGAGTCTAAACTTTAGAATTTCTCGAGCAATGTTTATTTAAATTAAATATGTAACACCCGGTTTTACGGGATTTTATTATTCCAATAAATAATGACATTTTTGTAAATTTGTCAAATTAAACCTATTTTGCGAGCGAAAAATTTTAATGGAGCCATAACAATAAATTGGAATTTATGGTGAAATATGAAAATTTAGAGAAATCGAATCGTTAACCAAATAACGAAACAAGTGGAGGATTAATAAGGAAATTGAATGAAGGGCAAAAAGATAATTTGTCAAGTAAATTTTTATCAAAAATCAACAACTCTCTCATTCTTCCCTTTCACTCATGGGACTTTCCCTTTTCTCTCAACCCTCATCGACGATTTCTCTCCTCTCAACGGTGACGTCCTCCTTTCGGCGATTGAAACTCCTCCTGATCGACCTCCGTTCTTCACGTTTTCTCCTCCAAACCCAACCTTAGGTATGAATCTATAGTTTTGGAGCTTTAGTTTTCAATTTCTAGGGTTTAAAACGGTTAGGGTTCGTTAGGATTTTTGTTGAAAACGTGAAATAGAGTTTGAAATCGATAGGTTTACCATATTTATGGCTCTAATGGACGTATTTATGGTTGTTGGTAAGAGTTAGTTGAATTAATGAGGGTTATTGAGGTTTTGAGTGGTCGGAAGTTTTAAAAACTCTATTAATGGAGGTTTGGAAATTCACGAGCACGAGTTGCTTGATAAAATGCCTCAACGAGTTAAATTAGAGTTTTATGAAATTTTCTTTGGCTAGTAGTTTGTAGTTTTTGAGGTTTAAAGGTTTAGACTAGATTTTAAATGACAATTAGTTGTGAATTGTCTTAGGTGAACAACGCTCGTGGACGGAGCTTTAGCTGCAACGGACACAAGGTAAGTCTTTGTGATTTGTTTGACCGATTGGCCTACACCATAAGAAATGTCGATCAAGGAATTGGAGATACTTGATGTGTTGAGTAATTAGGTTGGGTAGTTAGTTAGTTAGGTTGTTGAATATATAAGTTTCCTGTTTGTTGTGCTTTATTTTTGTTATGTCATTGTACACGTGCACGAAATCATGGTTTTATGAAAAAGCACGAAAAAGGAATTTCCATGCATGTTTTTACAAAACGGAAAAAAAAGGATAACAAAAAGGTAAATGAATGTAATGATGGTCACGTCGGTGGTGGTGGTTCAGACATGGCTGTCAGACAAAGTATGTTTTCCCCCCGGTTAGATACGAGGGGCTATCCAATCGTCGGATGTGCCGCTCTTATCTAGCGAGAGTGAAGCCCCAGTGACATAAATGAAATGAAATGAATTGCGAAAAGGTAGGATGCATGTTTTACTAACCATATACGCATAGCATTCACGTGCATTCATGTAGACTTACTGAGCCTCTAGCTCACATTTTTATTCTATGGTGTAGGTGGTTTTGAGACAGGTGAGGACGAGATCCCTCCACCCGAGGAATGATCAGTTGAAGAAAGATAGTCCGTGGGAGTGTGCTGGGCAGTCGGTGTGCTTTTGACCCATGGGGATGTAAGTAAACGTCTTGGGAACATTTCGGGATGTTTAGGACTGATGGTGGATTAGATAATATTTGTATAGTTAGAAACATTTTAGGATGCTTGGTTTCTGGATAGTTAATATTTGATGTTTGGATGTGTATTATGGATAGTTCGTGAACATATATGTATATAATGTTCATTTTGATATTTCTGGAAATAGAGAATGTTATTTTTAATGTTTTTGTAAGTTCTGAGTAAATGGTGTGTAAGTACAGGGGGAAATTGTATGGGTTTCGGTGAAGTGTTCGGTTACTGTTGAACGGTAGATATAAGCAGTAGATTCTGTCGTTTTGTGATCGACAGAAGTTTATATAAGTGTTTGGTCAAAGTCAATCGACAGATGTGTTCAGTTACTGTTGAGCGGTAGATGTAAGCCGTAGATTCTGTCGTTTTGTGATCGGTAGAAGTTTATATAAGTGTTTGGTCAAAGTCAATCAGCAGATGTGTTCGATTACTGTTGAGCGGTAGATGTAAGCAGTAGATTTGGTTGTTTTGTGATCTGCAGAAGTTTATATTAGTGTTTGGTCAAAGTCAATCGGCAGATGTGTTCGGTTACTGTTGAACGGTGGATGTGAGCGGTAGAAGTGTACAGTGAATGTGAGCGGTAGAAGTGTACAATGAATATGAGCGGTGGATGTGATTAGCGGTAGATGTGGCTTGGCAGAAGTTGAGCAGTGGATGTGAGCGGTAAAAGTGCACAATGTAGGTGAGCGGTAGATGTGAACTGGGAAAATTTTGGGTTTGGGCCCTTTTTGCCCTCTGTTCTATTGGTCGATTCCTCTTTTGTTTTTCAAGGTTTTATTTAAATGATTTTCTTTTAAATATGTTTCAACAGGTATACTTTAATATAACGATTTAATGAAGGGGGTTCACCTGAGAATGTTTAAAAAGAAAAATTTTCACGGGAATTTAAGGGTTAAGTTTAGGAGTCGTTACAGTTATGGTATCAGAGCCTCCGGGTTTTAAAAACAGTTCTGTAGACTGCACGACTGCTCAGCCACTACGCGGACATCCTTCCTCAACTGTCAGTATGTTTAAATGCTCTGTTTAAATTTCTTAGGATTATTTGTTTAACTTTTATAGGAATTATAGCAAAATGGTTTGAGGTATAGATGCTAGGGACGATGCTCTAGATAGACTGACGGATTTACTCGATCGTCAGCCCCAGCATATGGACCGACAAGCGCAACAGATTGAGAACTTAGTGAACCGAGAAAATCAGAGAGCCCGAGATATAGTTGTTCCGGACAACCACAGCATGGAGAGGTTTCAGAAGCTACGGCCTCCAATATTCAACGGATAATCTACAGACCCCTCTATCGCTGAGGAGTGGGTTCGAACAATGGAAGACATATTGGCGTATGCCAAAGTGGACAATGCTGAAAAGGTCTCATGCGTTACTTTCCACCTGGCATTGGATGGCCGATCTTGGTGGGATTCTGTTAAGGCTACTACAGCGTGACATTGATGAGGTGGGAACGGTTCAAGACCGTGTTCTTTAATAAATATTTCAGCCGTACAGTGAGGGCGGCAAAGAGAGCTGAGTTTACGCAGCTGAAGCAGACCAGTACAGTTGCGGAGTATATCAGGAAGTTTGAAGCTTTATCCTGGTTCGCACCGCGCCTAGTCAGCGATAACGAAGACAAGGTGGAACAATTTATGGACGGACTAAACAGGGAGATTCGGAAGAACATCATAGTATCTGGCATTCTAGATGTGCCCTACGAGGACATTGCAGCGAGAGCCTTAGAGTTTGAGGCAGCAGAGTTGACCTGTGTTAAGCCAAGAGAGCCTGCTAAGGGCTTCTTTCGCGAGATCCAGCCTCAGGTACAGAATCGAGGCTGGCAACCCAGAGGACAGCCACAACAGCAAAGAGGCGTTAAAAGGCCTCATGAATGAGGAAATGATCAAGGCAAATGGAAGCAGGTTCAGGGGGCTACTTAGAAGTCTATTTGTCCTAAGTGCCAAAAGGAACATTGTAACGCCCCCGAACCCACCCTGGCTCGGTGCGCTACTTTGCTAACCAATCTCACGTTAAAACATAATGTAAAATAATTTTCAGAAACCCCAAACTATACAAATTTGACACAGCGACATTTAAAATTAAATCTCCCGAAGCTCTCTTATGTTATACCTAGTTGCCTAGACTCAGTAATTTCTCTTAATCCTAACCGTTAAGCACCACGGCGTCCTTCCCGAAAATTTCGGCAAAGTAACGCCTGAAAATGGCGCCTCCAAAATGCTAGGTACCTGCAAAGGAATAAATCCCAACCAATCCAGAATACTCCTCATCAACTTATCCAGCATACGAAATCACCAAATAGCAGTAAAGAGGGAAACTAAAATACTAACATCCCTAAGTGAAGAAAGTCCACAGTATAGGGCGACACATCACCTTTAACTATGACTATATACAACAATTACAAATAGCTATACCATAACTCTCAAAACATCAACTAAAAATTAAGTTACGCATTCCCATCATTTCTACAAAAAGACATTTACAATAAACTACCAAAAGACAAAACCCACATCCCCCGAAGACCATGGTCGAGGCGCCCCGACAACTGCCCGCACCGGCATACAGTGTACATCAACGACTGCGTCCCAATCCAAGCTTTCCTCGTAGCTCTAACCTGTACTCCTGTCGTCACCTACACCACAGAACACACACACACACACGTAAGCTTACGCTTTGTAACGACCCCAGTTGGAGTCGCCACGTAATTCATAACTTAACTTCTTAATCAATCGGTTCTTACTTCATGCACCTTGTTCATTATTAGTATTATATACATATAATTTTTTTTTTCAAACATCTCCTAAACTAGATCTGCCGATAGAGTCATAGACTCGCATCGACCGATGGTCACGTACCCGCCACGCGACACATCTGTTTCTAAACATCTCTTAAATTGCATCTGCCGATAGAGTCATAGACTCGCATCGACCGATGGTAAAGCATCTACCGGTCACTAGACGACAAACCAGCTCTTATATCATCCGGTATTTGAAATACCTTACATCTACTGATAAACATGTGCAATTCACGTGTTCACTTAATACACCTTCCGATAGAAATCATCCGTCGGTAGATGCAGACTCTCACCGTCGGTAGATGCAAACTCTTAACATCTTCCGATAGAACCCATCCGTCGGTAGATGCAAACTCTTAACATCTTCCGATAGAACCCATCCGTCGGTAGATGCAAACTCTTAACATCTTCCGATAGAACCCATCCGTCGGTAGATGCAAACTCTTAACATCTTCCGATAGAACCCATCCGTCGGTAGATGCAGACTCTCAACATCTTCCGATAGAACCCATCCGTCGGTAGATGCAAACTCTTAACATCTTCCGATAGAACCCATCCGTCGGTAGATGCAAACTCTTAACATCTTCCGATAGAACCCATCCGTCGGTAGATGCAAACTCTTAACATCTTCCGATAGAACCCATCCGTCGGTAGATGCAAACTCTTAACATCTTCCGATAGAACCCATCCGTCGGTAGATGCAAACTCTTAACATCTTCCGATAGAACCCATCCGTCGGTAGATGCAAACTCTTAACATCTTCCGATAGAACCCATCCGTCGGTAGATGCAAACTCTTAACATCTTCCGATAGAACCCATCCGTCGGTAGATGCAAACTCTTAACATCTTCCGATAGAACCCATCCGTCGGTAGATGCAAACTCTTAACATCTTCCGATAGAACCCATCCGTCGGTAGATGCAAACTCTTAACATCTTCCGATAGAACCCATCCGTCGGTAGATGCAGACTCTCAACATCTTCCGATAGAACCCATCCGTCGGTAGATGCAGACTCTCAACATCTTCCGATAGAACCCATCCGTCGGTAGATGCAAACTCTTAACATCTTCCGATAGAACCCATCCGTCGGTAGATGCAAACTCTTAACATCTTCCGATAGAACCCATCCGTCGGTAGATGCAAACTCTTAACATCTTCCGATAGAACCCATCCGTCGGTAGATGCAAACTCTTAACATCTTCCGATAGAAACCATCCGTCGGTAGATGCAAACTCTTAACATCTTCCGATAGAACCCATCCGTCGGTAGATGCAAACTCTTAACATCTTCCGGAAGACTTAGTTAAAGTAACTCTTTCCATATCTTTAAAATCGTCCCAGACTCAGTAGTTAATCCAGACCAATTACGAAGCTCAATGTTAGAATATAATCTCATTTCTACTTAAACATCAGTCATCATAATCTTACTGACACATTATGAGCTTAATTATGGGTTATATTCGCCTGCAGCCACAGTCTTCCACCTTGAGCACATCCTGCAACCAGCCTTTAGACATCATCATTGAATTTGGAATCCTCACCTGCTAAATCTTCACCTACATCATAAGGTTTAAACTATAAGCCTAATGCTTAGTAAGGAATGCAATACTAACAAGTATGCATGAATGCTCATTTTAAGAAAACAAATGCTCATGAATCTTTTCTCTATTCATATTCATACTCAGGTCTTCATTCTCGGTAGATGCAAACTCTTAACATCTTCCGATAGAACCCATCCGTCGGTAGATGCAAACTCTTAACATCTTCCGATAGAAACCATCCGTCGGTAGATGCAAACTCTTAACATCTTCCGATAGAAACCATCCGTCGGTAGATGCAAACTCTTAACATCTTCCGATAGAACCCATCCGTCGGTAGATGCAAACTCTTAACATCTTCCGATAGAACCCATCCGTCGGTAGATGCAAACTCTTAACATCTTCCGATAGAAACCATCCGTCGGTAGATGCAAACTCTTAACATCTTCCGATAGAAACCATCCGTCGGTAGATGCAAACTCTTAACATCTTCCGATAGAAACCATCCGTCGGTAGATGCAAACTCTTAACATCTTCCGATAGAACCCATCCGTCGGTAGATGCAAACTCTTAACATCTTCCGATAGAACCCATCCGTCGGTAGATGCAAACTCTTAACATCTTCCGATAGAAACCATCCGTCGGTAGATGCAAACTCCTAACTCATCAAGCACAAACAGTGCATTCATCCGACGGAAAATCATACCATTAAGTCAAACATCAACATAAGTAACAGACAGTAGCTTAAATAACTTCTAATCATCGTATTGGTTTCTACCTAGCATCCTTGTGATGTAGGGCCCTAATGGCCGGGAATTTTATACATTCACTTACCTGGTTTCCTTAGCAACTTAAACTCCTTTTCTTCAAACTTCTTCACCTAAAACATTTCACATCACAGTAGTTAAAACAAAACCCTAAAAGTTCCAATCACAAGTCATCCTAGAATCTAATAACTAAAGTCATTCCCAAATCCCCTAGTCTAGTTCTCTGTGTGCAGTCAGAAATCCAAAACCAAAACAGCTAGGTCCAACTAACGATTAATTAGGGTCGGTTATATTAAATGTCCAGAATCGATTCGGAAATGACATTACAAAAATCCAGGTTATAAATGTTGCTATGGCTACTCGGCCATTGGAGAAACCAAACTCCAACACCAAGCTGAAAAACAGAGTTTAACATCTAACTGACAACTACATTGTCTAATCCATACCTCGAGCGTAGAGTATCTGAGAAATGGCAGGGGAACCGATCGTCGAAGGAAGGATTACCGGCAGGCAAAGAGCGAGAGCTCGGGAAAGGAAATCGCTGAAAGGAGAAAGTGTCGGCTACAGTGGTATTGGTGAGATTTAAAAACTTTTGATTGTCTCTGATAGAGATGCTAGGTTTACTTCAAAGTTCTGGAAGAGTTTACATAAGGCCATGGGAACTCAATTAAATTTTAGCACGGCGTTCCATCCTCAGACTGACGGACAGACAGAAAGAACAAATCAGATCCTTGAGGATATGCTTAGAGCTTTTGTGCTAGAGTTTTAGGGCTCAGTGGAGTCGATATTTGCCCTTGATTAAGTTCTCGTACAACAACAGCTTCCAGGCTACGATCGGCATGGCTCCGTACGAAGCATTGTATGGTCGAAAGTGTAGATCTCTGTTATACTGGGACGAGGTCGGCGAGGCTAGTATGATCGGCCCAGATATTTTACAACAAACAGCGGAGAAGAGTTATGCTGACACTAGACGGAAGGAATTGCAGTTCAGTGAGGGTGACGAAGTATACTTGAAGATTTCTCTTTTTAAGAGCGTTTTGCGATTCAGAAGAAGAGGCAAGCTGAACCCTCGATATGTGGGGTATTTTCCTATTTTGAAGAGAATCGTGACTATGGCGTACAAGTTGCAGCTCCCGGCATCCATGGAAGGTATTCACGATGTGTTTCATGTGTCCATGCTCAGAAAATGCGTGCGTGATCCATCACATGTCATCGAGGCAAGAGAAATTGAGGTATAACCAATGCTCACCTACGAGGAGAAGCCGGCACGAATTTTAGAGTCCTCTATCAAAGTGTTGCGCAATAAAAAAATCCCGCAAGTAAAGGTCCTATGGTAGAATCACGGTGTAGAAGAAGCTACTTAGGAGAGGCAGCAGGATATGATGTCAAAGTATCCTGAACTGTTTATATAGCCAAATTTTGAGGACAAAATTTAAATAAGGTGGATGGAATGTAACACCTGGTTTTACGGGATTTTATTATTCCAATAAATAATGACATTTTTGTAAATGTGTCAAATTAAGCCCGTTTTACGAGCGGAAAATTTTAATGAAGCCATAACAATAAATTGGAATTTATGGTGAAATATGAAAATTTAGAGAAATCGAATCGTTAACCAAATAACGAAACAAGTGGAGGATTAATAAGGAAATTGAATGAAGGGCAAAAAGGTAATTTGCCAAGTAAATTTTTATCAAAAATCAACAACTCCCTCATTCTTCCCTTTCACTCACGGGACTTTCCCTTTTCTCTCAACCCTCATCGACGATTTCTCTCCTCTCAACGGCGATGTCCTCCTTCCGGCGATTGAAACTCCTCCGATTGACCTCCGTTCTACACGTTTTCTCCTCCAAACCCGACCTTAGGTATGAATCTATAGTTTTGGAGCTTTAGATTTCAATTTCTAGGGTTTAAAATGGTTAGGGTTCGTTAGGGTATTCGTTGAAAACGTGAAATAGAGTTTGAAATCGATAGGTTTACCGTATTTATGGCTCTAATGGACGTATTTATGGTTGTTGGTAAGAGTTAGTTGAATTAATGAGGGTTATTGAGGTTTTGAGTGGTTGGAATTTTTAAAAACTCTATTAATGGAGGTTTGAAAATTCACGAGCACGAGTTGCTCGATAAAATGCCTCAACGAGTTAAATTAGAGTTTTATGAAATTTTCTTTAGCTAGGAGTTTGTAGTTTTCGAGGTTTAAAGGTTTAGACTCGATTTTAAATGACAATTGTTGTGAATTGCCTTAGGTGAACAACGCTCGTGGACGGAGCTTGAGTTGCAACGAACACGAGGTAAGTCTTTGTGATTTGTTGGGCCTATTGGCCTATACCATAAGAAATGTCGATCGAGGAATTGGAGATACTTGATGTGTTGGGTAATTAGGTTGGGTAGTTAGTTAGTTAGGTTGTTGAATATATAAGTTTCCTGTTTGTTGTGCTTTATTTTCGTTATGTCATTGTACACGTGCACAAAATCATGGTTTTATGAAAAAGCATGAAAAAAGAATTTCCATGCATGTTTTTACAAAACGAAAAAAAAAAAGGATAACGAAAAGGTAAATGAATGTAATGATTGTCACATCGGTGGCGGTGGTTCAGACATGGCTGTCGGATAAAGCATGTTTTCCCCCCGGTTAGATACGATGGGCTATCCAATCGTCGGATGTGCCGCTCCTATCTAGCGAGAGTGAAGCCCCGGTGACATAAATGAAATGAATAGCGAAAAGGTAGGATGCATGATTTACGAACCACATACGCATAGCATTCACGTGCATTCACGTAGACTTACTGAGTCTCTAGCTCACATTTTTATTCTATGGTGTAGGTGATTTTGAGACAGGTGAGGATGAGATCCCTCCACCCGAGGAATGATCAGTTGAAGAAAGATGGCCCATGGGAGTGTGTTGGGCAGTCGGTGCGCTTCTGACCCGTGGGGATGTAAGTAAACGCCTTGGGAACATTTCGGGATGTTTAGGACTGATGGTGGATTAGATAATATTTGTATAGTTAGAAACATTTTAGGATGCTTGGTTTCTGGATAGTTAATATTTGATGTTTGTGTAACACCTAGGAATTTCCTGTAACGCACGTATGCCTTAGAGTAGACAGTTAGAGTAGTTTAATGTTAAGTAATGAGGGTTTGTAAGTTTGATGCAAGGAAATGCAAGGAGAAGAGAAAAGGAGATAGTTGAAAAGTGGAAAAGTCAAAAAGTTATGTTAAAAATTCATAGGTAATTGTAACCAATAGGAATTAAATGAAAATAAATAAAAGTAAAAGTGGTTTGAATAGTGGAAGATTCACGTTGGTTAAGTATAAAGAGGGAAGGAGTGGGTTATTTTATAAAAAATAGGAATTTTTGTGGTGGTTTTACAAAATAGAAAAATTTTGTTTATAAAATTTGTAAAATGGTGGAAAGAAATACCATTTTCTCTTTTCGTTTCCTCCTCTTCCACGCATGCCCTAGAAGCTCCTCCATTGCTGAAACTTTCAAGCTTCATTTGTGGAAAATTAACAAGGATTAAGGTGAGCTTTTGAATGGGTTTTAGGTTCTATGCATTTAAGTGTTGGTTTTTAGTGTTTTTAGGTTGTTTTTGGGAGATTTGGTTAGGGTTTGGAAAACCCTAATGAAGGAGTCCGATTTTTCTCTTCCAAATTGCTAGTTTCTTCCTAAATTAGTGTTTTAAATGTTAGATAGGTTAGTTTAGGAGGTTTTAGGAAGAGATTTAAGGATTGGAAGTGAATTACACAAAAACTGGTTTTTAGCAAATATGTACCCAGGTTTTGTTCTCTGGTTTTCGGTTTGGCTAAGTGATTTATTTGGTTAATTTGAGTATTTCAATGGATAAGTACCCGTTGCCGAGAATCGATGACTTGTTTGACCAATTACAAGGGGCTCGGGTATTTTCTAAGATTGACTTGCGCTCCGGTTATTACCAGTTGAAGGTCAGAGCAAATGATATTCCAAAGACCGCCTTCAGGATCCGGTACGGGCATTACGAGTTTTGGTGATGTCGTTCGGGTTAACTAATGCTCCGGGGCATTTATGGACTTGATGAACAGGATATTCCAGGACTTCTTGGATAAATTTGTAATCGTCTTCATCGACGACATCCTGGTTTACTCCAGAAGTGAGGCCGAGCACGAGGAGCACTTGACGATTGTGCTTTCGACTCTGAAACAGCACCAGTTGTATGCAAAACTGTCGAAGTGTGAATTCTGGTTGAATAGGATTAATTTCCTAGGCCACGTGGTGTCGGCAGAAGAAGTGTCCGTGGATCCAGCCAAGATTCTGGCAGTGAAAGAATGGCCAAGGCCGAGGAATGCCAGTGAGATACGGAGCTTTATCGGGTTAGCTGGTTATTACAGAAAGTTTATCAAAGGATTTTCGGTGATAGCAAAACCTATGACCAGCTTAAGGAGGAAGGAAACCAAGTTCAAGTGGTCTGAAGCATGTAAGGTGTGCTTTCAGACACTCAAGCAAAAATTAACCACGGCTCCTCTACTAATGTTGCCAACTGAAGACGACAAATTCAGCGTATACTGTGATGCTTCCAAGATTGGATTGGGGTGTGTGCTAATGCAGGAAGGGAAAGTAGTGGCATACGCATCCAGACAATTGAAGAACCATGAACAAAACTACCCTACTCACGACCTTGAGTTAGCGGCAGTTGTATTTGCCCTGAAAGTATGGAGACACCATTTGTACGGGCAATCATGTGAGGTGTTTTCTGATCACAAGAGTTTGAGGTACCTCTTTACTAAGAAAGAGTTGAATATGAGGCAGAGGCGGTGGTTAGAATTTGTGAAAGACTACGACGTTGAGATTAAATACCACCCGGGTAAAGCTAATGTGGTGGCCGATGCGCTAAGCAGGATGCCAGCTACTATGCAACCAGTAATGTCGGCCGTATCTATGCCTTTGAGGACGGAGATACAGAAGTTTGATATGGAGATAGTTTCTGGGCTATCGGCCATACTAGCGGACTTAACACTACGGCCCTCCGTACTGGACCAAATTAAGGAAGCCCAGAAGATCAATTCAAAGGAGATGGTTGATATGGTGGGCAAGGTACCAATGGCTTATTCTGATTTCAGTTATTCGGGAGATGAAATTCTGAAGTTCAAAAACAGATGGTATGTTCTGAAAGACGAAGAGCTACGGAAGCACATCTTGTCGAAAGCCCATTCATCTTCTTTCTCTGTACATCCTGGAAGCACGAAGATGTATCAAGACGTGAAACTTCACTTCTGGTGGCCGAATATGAAGAATGAAGTGGCCAAGTATGTGGAGTCTTGTATGATATGTCAACAGGTCAAAGTTGAACATCAACGACCGAGTGGAACGCTTCAACCTCTCCCGATCCCCGAATGGAAATGGGAGAATATAACGATGGATTTGTTGGCCTACCAAGAACAGCTAAGGGCCATAATAGCATTTGGGTCATAGTGGACAGATTGACGAAGTCGGCCCACTTTCTACATGTGAAGACGACGTACTCCATGGATCAGTATGCAGAGCTGTATATTAGCGAGATTATTAAACTGCATGGCATTCCTGTGTCGATCGTCTCAAACCGTGATCCCAGATTCACTTCCAGGTTTTGGAAAAGTTCGCGGAACTCTTTGGGTACGAAGTTGAATTTCAGCACGGCATTTCATCCACAGACTGACGGACAATCTGAGAAAACAATCCAAATACTAGAGGATATACTAAGGTCGTGCGTGCTGGAATTTCATGCTCCTTGGAGTAGATATTTGCCACTCTTGGAGTTTGCCTACAACAATAGCTATCAGGCTACAATTGGAATGGCTCCTTATGAAGCTCTTTATGGCAGGAAGTGTAGATCCCCATTGTGTTGGGATGAGGTCGGAGAAACCAAGCTTATCGGCCCTGAGATATTACAGCAGAAGTCTGGGGTGATAGCTGCTATCAAACAACGAATAAAGATTGCTCAGAGTCGATAGAAGAGTTATGCGGACAATAGAAGAAGAGACTTAGAGTTCGCTGTGGGCGATGAGGTATTCCTGAAAGTGTCACCTTTCAAAGGCGTAACAAGATTCGGTAAGAAAGGAAAGCTCAGCCCACGGTTCATTGGCCCTTTTCCCATCCTGAAGCTTGTGGGAAACATGGCTTATGGACTACAGTTGCCGGCGTCAATGGATGGAGTTCACAATGTTTTCCATGTTTCGATGCTGAGAAAATGTGTGCGAGATCCAACTCAGATCGTTAAACAGGTGGACTTTGATATCATGCCGACGCTGACACATGAAGAAAGGCCTATACAGATATTGGATATGTCACTCAAAGTATTGCGAAACAAGGTGGTTCCACTGGTAAAAGTGTTATGGCGCAACCACAATGTGGAGGAGGCCACGTGGGAAAGACAAGCAGATGTTAGAGCACAGTATCCGGACCTCTTTGCTTAGGCAAATTTTGAGGACAAAATTTCTGTTAAGGTGGGTGGAATGTAACACCCAGCCTTTTTGCATGTAATTATTTCCCGAACCATTTCTCGGGATTAATTTAATATAAATGCAATATGTGTTTTGTTGGAAAACCAAACTAATGTTTAACTAAGCATTACACTAAGTTAAAATGCATGGAAGGGTAAATTGGGGAGAAATTAAGGTTGGTGGGAGAAAACCAATGGTTGAGTGACATGTGGCAACTTGTTGAAGAAGTTAAGTTCCCCCCTACGTGAAACCCTCTTCACTTCTCTTCTCTGCTCTCTCTCCTTTCTCCTCTCTGCATTCTCTCTTCCTGTCGACAAACAACCATCGAAGTTACTTCGATCTTCTCAGATCTCTTTCTGCTCCTCCGCTAAGGTAAACATCTTCTAATGCTAACACATTTGGACAAGCAAAAACTATGGGTTACGCTGAAGTTTTAGGTTAAGATAGTTGGGAGAAAACTCTCGGTTTTTGTATGGAAACACATTCGTTGTTTTCTACAAGTCTGAATGGAGTTTACTGCATAATCTTCCAAGTTATTTGTTAGCATTTGCCACTTGTTTAATTTCTCTACATTGCAGCAACAGATCCGAGCGTTCCAGGGACATTCGAACATTCTACATTGCAGCAAACAGGTAAGTTCATACCCGTAGGTTGGCCCTTAAGGCCCTACATTATGGAGGTACTAGGTATTTCTGTTCTGTCGGGTTGTTTTGGGTAGAAAGGTTATAGTCTATGTTCTGAAATGTCTGGCTTCGATTTACTTTCTGTTGTCTTATTTCTGCTGTCTGCCTGTTTAAGTTCAAGCACCGTTCATGCATACACGTTTTCTCTGAAAGATATGCAAATGTTTTCTGTACACTGTTTGAAACTAAACAAGATAAAATCTGACTAACTGTAATGAACCGGTTAAGTGCGAGACGGGGACTGGCACACTGTTCTGTTCTGATTCTGTACTATTTACTGTTATGTGCCTGATAGTGCACTCACCGTATCGCCAGTTCCCTTATAAGCTCCACTTATACCATACTGCCACTGAAACGTAATATTCTGTACTGTCACTGTATTTTGAAAACCGCATGCATAGCATTTTGCATCACTGCATATCTATTATGTTCTTACTGAGTTTTAGACTCATAGGTGAACTCTCTGATGTAGGTACTGAACTCGATGATGAGGACTTTGTGCCTCAAGATAATGATCTGATGTAGCTGGTGGCTCGAGCTCTCGGGGTGGTTGCTGCAGCCAGACCTGTTTCTGATCTGAGGTTTAAGTTTTTTTTTTTCTCTGAAATGTTAATATATGTAAAGTCTCCTAGAAGTCCATGTTTTGGTTGTAAAATTCTTCTTTTGAAGAAATTCTATAAGTATATGTCGTGCCCTGTACTGATCTTCAGGTTTTAAAACAATGTATAGGTTTGATTTCTAAGTTTTTGAAGCCACTGTATTTGACAGTTAAGATTATATTCAAAATATTCTGGAGTTGTTTGGGATATTCTCTGATTAGTCTGTGCATGGATGAATTTCTGGTTTTGAGAATTTTCCATGTATTTTGTTTTCTTGAATCTGTCAATTTGAAAGTATGACTTGTCTATCCTCAGATTTCGAAATACTGTATAGCTTCTGTGTTAAAGCTTTAAAACTGCTGTATTTGACAGTTGGACTCATGCCCTGAATACCCTGAAATGTTTTAGAATATTCTCCTATTTCAAGATTTGCATGGATGATCTCAAATTTTAGAGTTATCCATGTAGTCTGTTTTTCTCAAATCTGTCTGTTGAAAACTGTCATCTGCAAGTGTGTTTCAGAAATCTTAGTTTTGAATTGGGTTTTGAAGGTTTGAAACCTTTATGCCTTCTGTTCTGTTGCTCCCTGCCTGTATGTCTTTCTGTTAAAAGTTGTCAATTTTTATCTCAAAAGCTGCATCTTCCGATCCCCTTAGGAATTTCCCTCTGCTGTCTATATCTGCCGATGATGTCATCACATCTTCCGATGATGTCATCACACATTCTGATTTCCCTCTGCTGTCTATATCTGCCGATGACATCATCACATCTTCCGATGACGTCATCACACATTCTGATTTCCCTCTGCTGTCTATATCTGCCGATGACATCATCACATCTTCTGATGATGTCATCACACATTCTGATTTCCCTCTGCTGTCTATATCTGCCGATGACGTCATCACATGTAACGACCCCTTTTCCCAGCAAGATATTGTCCGCTCTGGGGATTGGGCCGCAGCCCAATATCCTCCCCTCACGGCTTTGTTTGGCGAGAACTTCCCGGAAGGTCACCCAACTTGGAATTGCTCTCGCCGAAGCACTTTTAACTTCGGAGTTCTTATGGGATCCGTTGCTAATCGTGCTCCAAAACGCGTCTTGCTATCTTGGGAGGGATCTCTTACATATGTTTCATTTCCATGTACTTCCCCAAGCGATGTGGGATTGTGACAACCCCCTCTTTACGACTCGGGATTCGCCTATACTCGAGTCCGGGATTTGCCTACACTCGGCTTAGGTCCCGAGGTTTGCCCCGCAACCCGCGCAGTCGTACACATACGTTCACATTCGGGTCATCACAATCACCCCCCCTCGGGGGCCCAACGTCCTCGTTGGCCACATTTCCGGTTGGGTACAGGCTTTGATACCATTTGTAACGACCCCTTTTCCCAGCAAGATATTGTCCGCTCTGGGGATTGGGCCGCAGCCCAATATCCTCCCCTCACGGCTTTGTTTGGCGAGAACTTCCCGGAAGGTCACCCAACCTGGAATTGCTCTCGCCGAAGCACTTTTAACTTCGGAGTTCTTATGGGATCCGTTGCCAATCGTGCTCCAAAACGCGTCTTGCTATCTTGGGAGGGATCTCTTACATATGTTTCCTTTCCATGTACTTCCCCAAGCGATGTGGGATTGTGACAACCCCCTCTTTACGACTCGGGATTCGCCTATACTCGAGTCCGGGATTCGCCTACACTCGGCTTAGGTCCCGAGGTTTGCCCCGCAGTCGTACACATACGTTCACATTCGGGTCATCACATCACATCTTCCGATGACATCATCACACATTCCGATTTCCATCTGTTGCCTATATCTGCCGATGATGTCATCACATTTTCTGATGACGTCATCTGTTTTGTCTTATTCGACATCTACTGCCCAGTTTAGTTCACATTCACCGCTGCCCGCTGCCCGATTGTTATATTGCCTTTGTTTATTTACATCTGCTGCTGCCCTTAAAAATTTAATCTTCTGCCCAACAGTGTTTTGTTTGTTTTAGTTAAGTCTTCCGCCAGCTTTATGCTTATTTTGCTTTCCACTCCAGAGAACTCTCTCTCCCTGAAAATGTTTTCTGTTATTCACTGTAGTTTTCCCTCTCCCTCTGTAAATATTTTAAAAGTGTAATGTACAAAAAAATATAGTCACCGTTTTCCGTCCACTGTCTCTGAGTGATGGCTCCGATCTCGGACTCCGATCGGGTTCGGTTTTGGGTCGTCACAACTAGAGGGTTTAACGTCTAGGCGTTAACGTGCATGAGTAAGAGAGCATTTGAGAAAGTAGAAACCGCATGGCTAGAGTGGTGTGTATGTACATGTTTATTTCCATTATTCATTACTTGCTAAGCGTAAGCTTACGTGTGTGTGCATGTTTCGTGGTGTAGGTGACGACCTTTATTCAGGTGAGATCGATGAGGGAGCTCAGAACTAGGCAGCAGTAGGGGGGCGCATGGAGCATACCGGTGCAGGCACTTGTCGGGGCGCCTCAGCCACGTTCTTCGGGTAGTTGTGGGAATTTTGATATTTTGCATTGTATAGTTTTTACCTATCTGGAGTTTGTAAAAAATTAATGTGGTTGTTTTGTGGGATTTGTCTGTATAGAACTATGGTTTTATAAATGCATATTTTCAGGTTTTGGGTTTTGGAAAGTTTAGGCGTTATGCTGCTCGTTTTGGTTTTAAAACAAATAACATCGGGTTCTCGTTCTCTATTTTCTCGTTATTTGTTTTAAGTCAGTTTTCTAAGATTTTTATGGAACATGGAGTTGGGAGTGTCGGGATCGTGTGGTAAAAATTTTATAATTTTTGAAGTTGTTTGGCTCGAAGAAAAATGAAGAAAAGTGGAAAAAGGTTGAAAAATGGCAGTTTTTGGTCGAAGGAACCCGAGAGGGCCCGATCGATCGGGCATGCGCACGTGATCGATCGAGGTGGGGCGCGCTGCTGCGCACGCGGCGCTCTGCTGTGCGCGTGTGCGCCGCGCAGCGGCCCAACGAGCGGGGGCGCTGTTGGGGGGGCGCGCAGCGCCCAGGGCGCGCGTGGCGGGCCCAGCACCTCAAATTTTCATTTTTTATGATTTTTTTTCTATTCCCAAAATATTTTAACCCGACATTTTCCGACATATTTTAAACGTATTTTGAGCACGTTTTCCAACAAATTTTGAGGGTTCGAAAAACTCAAAAATCGAGTCGAATAATTTACGAAAATTATTTTAAACGTCGTTTTAAACACGGGTTAAGTTAGCAAAGTAGCGCACCGAGCCAGGGCGGGTTCAGGGGTGTTACAGTTAGGATGTGTATTATGGATAGTTCGTGAACATATATGTATATAATGTTCATTTTGATGTTTCTGGAAATGGAGAATGTTATTTTTAATATTTTTGGAAGTTCTGAGTAAATGGTGTGTAAGTACAAGGAAAAATTGTATGAGTTTCGGTTAAGTGTTCGGTTACTGTTGAACGGTAGATGTAAGCAGTAGATTCTATTGTTTTGTGATCGACAGAAGTTTATATAAGTGTTTGGTCAAAGTCAATCGGCAGATGTATTCGGTTACTGTTGAGCGGTAGATGTAAACAGTAGATGTAAGCAGTAGATTCTGTCGTTTTGTGATCGGCAGAAGTTTATATAAGTGTTTGGTCAAAGTCAATCGGCAGATGTGTTCGATTACTGTTGAGCGGTAGATGTAAGCAGTAGATTCTGTCATTTTGTGATCGGCAGAAGTTTATATAAGTGTTTGGTCAAAGTCAATCGGCAGATGTGTTCGGTTACTATTGAACGGTGGATGTGAGCGGTAGAAGTGTACAGTGAATGTGAGCGGTAGAAGTGTACAGTGAATATGAGCGGTGGATGTGATCAACGGTGGATGTGGCTTAGCAGAAGTTGAGCGGTGGGTGTGAGCGGTAGAAGTGATCAATGGAGGTGAGCGGTAGATGTGAACGGGAAAAATTTTAGGCTTGGGCCCTTTTTGCCCTCTGTTCTATTGGCCGATGCCTCTTTTGTTTTTCATGGTTTTATTTAAATGATTTTCTTTTAAATATGTTTCAACGGGTATACTTTAATATAACGATTTAATGAAGGGGGTTCACCTGAGAATGTTTAAAAAGAAAAATTTTCACGGGAATTTAAGGGTTAAGTTTAGGAGTCGTTACAAAATACCTAGATATAAATTTCATATTTAAAACCTCAATTATGTCCTCAAATATAATTATTCATGACGATCAATATAACCCTCATACTTACAGAAATAATGATCTCTCTTTATATCCTCGAGTCCATTCCAATCAACTACATCCTTAAAATTTAAATTCTTATTTAAAGACATTGATTTCATTTTGATAAACAATATTCTCAAAATTTTAGTAATTTATGAACTAAGATATAATCTATATGGTTCTCCAAACAATGATTTCTCTAACGACACAGTCAAATATAATTATCATAATTACGTTAATTGCATTTAATTTGATCAACTATACCCTTAATTATTTGTCAAGTACTATATAATTCCTATGTCTCAAAATTAAATCATTTTAAATTATACACTTGAACACTTAATCGTTCCTCGATTCATTAACTTTAATTCAATCAACTACAACCACAATTTTCAAAATCATCTAATGTAACTCCATTTCTATGTCTCCTCAAACAAAGATTATTCTAATACTCAATTTGTTGAATTTGATATCCTCGAGAGTTTTTAATAATTACTCCACTACAATATAACTCCATACATCTCTTTAACAATAATCAATTCAAATTGACATCAAATATAAATTTGAACTTTAATTTCTCAACATTTCTTTGATCAATTTATATTCCTCAAAATGTACTAACTTCTTAATGAAAATCTAATTTCTGTATTTTCTTAATCGAGCGGCATTAAACACTTGCAAGGTAAAATTCATATATTAGTCCTTAACTAAGTTTTTATCAACTATATCCTAAAACTTTGTCAAATAAAATCCATTATTAATATTTTATAGAACTTTTCCTAAACCAATTTTTTTTTAATATAAGATCCTCAATATTTTCATTACCTATTGGTCAATCATATCCTCATGATATACTATTTCCTTCAATAAAAACTAACCTCAATTATTCCTCAATCAAACAACACTAAATACTTGGAAGGTAAAATTTTTATCTTAAATCTTCAACTTCAATCTAATTAATTTTATTTCAAAATTTGTCAAATAGAATCTAACATGAATACTTTCTCAAAATTTTCTTAGACTAAACATTCTAATATATTTTTCATCACAAGATACTCAACACTTTTACTACTTACTGGTCATCTCTAATTTCATCAAGTTTTTCCCTATTTCATGAAGATTATAAATTCTCACGTCATTAAATTTCTCTTGATTTATTTTCTAAGATGATATCTATTTCCTAGAGTAATGATCAAATCTAGTCACTTAAATATAACTCTACGTAAGTTTCTCTACTTTCTATTGATTCTTTAAAGCCTTAAAATATTATCTAATATCATTTCTATGTCTTCGAGTCATTTAAAACATATATAATTAAATAACCATTAAGATATAATCTTTGAATTTTTGAACTAAATCATACGGTATACTCTAGCGTCTTTCGTTTTATCAACTTCTCATTGATTAACTTTATCCACATTAATAATTTATTAACTCAAATCTAACTTCTAAGTACTCAAACAATATTTTTAGTAAATCTTCATATAGTATAAATCTTATGGGTAAATTGTTACCAGAGACAATCATCTTATCCATAAACTTACATAAGCATCCTTAAATTTACTCTCGTCATTCTTTGTCTCGTCTAATATTTTCAAATTAATCTATAATAGTAATCTATCTCTTATCCTCAGGGAATACTTAACTTGATATTTTTTTTATATTGAAAAACTAAATTATCTTTATAATTTTTCTATAAGCTCTTCTATCAACATGGTCAAGTTGTGGCTAATGTATTTTCTTAATTTAGATCTTAACCATTGCATGCCAATATTATAAAGTTTTTATAGAGGAGTCCATAAGAATTCTTAAACTAGTTAGGATATTAGCAAGATTGGTGTTATTTTTAAGGAAGGTTATTGATCGAGATCAAGTCTTTTAATCAGGAATAGTTATTTTAGGTTTTAGCGATAGATCTACATCACAAAGATGACTTTAAAAAATTTAAAACTTTGTACTAAAATGCAACTTAAAATAGTTTGAAATTACTTTAAATAAATACTTAAAATTCTAAATAAAATATGTATTTTAAAGTTCCAATCCATATTTAAGATTTTATAAAAGCATTTATAGAAATAGCAATAGAAAATTTTACTTACTTTAAAATGTACTACAAAATCATCAAACATATTTTTATCAAAATATAAATTTTAATCACTCACTTGTTGATCGACAATCTTCCAGGTGCACGTGAGCATACAGATAAGTATTGTAACGACCCCTTTTCTCAGCAAGATATTGTCCGCTCTGGGGATTAGGCCGCAGCCCAATAACCTCCCATCACGGCTTTGTTTGGCGAGAACTTCCCAGAAGGACACCCAACCTGGAATTGCTCTCGCCGAAGCACTTTTAACTTCGGAGTTCTTATGGGATCCGTTGCCAATTGTGCTCCAAAACGAGTCTTACTATGTTGGGAGGGTCTCTTTACATATGTTTCATTTTCATATACTTCCCCAAGCGATGTGGGATTGTGAGGACCCCCTCTTTACGACCCGGGATTCGCCTATACTCGAGTCCCGGATTCGTCTACACTCGGCTTAAGTGCCGAGGTTTGCCCCTCAACTTGAGGTTTGCCCCGCAATCGTACACATACGTTCACATTCAGGTCGTCACAATCACCCCCCCTCAGGGGCCCAACGTCCTCGTTGGCCACATCACATACGTTCACATTCAGGTCGTCACAATCACCCCCCCTCAGGGGCCCAACGTCCTCGTTGGCCACATTTCCGGTTGGGTATAGGCTCTGATACCATTTGTAACGACCCCTTTTCCCAGCAAGATATTGTCCGCTCTGGGGATTGGGTCGCAGTCCAATATCCTCCCCTCACGGCTTTGTTTGGCGAGAACTTCCCAGAAGGTCACCCAACCTGGAATTGCTCTCGCCGAAGCACTTTTAACTTCGGAGTTCTTATGGGATCCGTTGCCAATTGTGCTCCAAAACGCGTCTTACTATGTTAGGAGGGTCTCTTTACATATGTTTCATTTCCATATACTTCCCCAAGCGATGTGAGATTGTGACGATCCCCTCTTTACGACCTGGGATTTGCCTATACTCGAGTCCGGGATTCGCCTATACTCGAGTCCGGGATTCGCCTACACTCGGCTTAAGTCCTGAGGTTTGCCCCGCAATCGTACACATACGTTCACATTCAGGTTCCTTTCCCAGCAAGATATTGTCCGCTCTGGGGATTGGGTCGCAGTCCAATATCCTCCCCCTCACCGGCTTTGTTTGGTGAGGAACTTCCCAGAGGTCACCCAACTGGAATTGCTCTCGCCGAAGCACTTTAACTTCGGAGTTCTTATGGGATCCGTTGCCAATTGTGCTCCAAAACGCGTCTTACTATGTTAGGAGGGTCTCTTTACATATGTTTCATTTCCATATACTTCCCCAAGCGATGTGAGATTGTGACGATCCCCTCTTTACGACCTGGGATTTGCCTATACTCGAGTCCGGGATTCGCCTACACTCGGCTTAAGTCCTGAGGTTTGCCCCGCAATCGTACACATACGTTCACATTCGGGTCGTCACAAGTCTACAGAATCGTTTTATAAACCTGTTTGCTCTGATATCAAACTGCAACGCCCCAATTTTAAAATCCCTAATTTGAAAACCCTAATTTGAAAATCTTCAAGTTTTTCCCAAATTGATTTATAAAATTTGAGCGTTAAAATCCTAATTACATAATATTGAAAATCTTTTTAAATAATAACTGAAACCTTAAATGCGAGGAAGCTTTATCAAATCTTTTTTACATTAAATAACTTTGTCGGAAACTTGAAATAAATGCAGAATTAAAACATTTCATAAAACTTTATTTAACAATAAAATTCAACATAATTTATTCAAAATTTTAACTTAAATTAAAACATGAAATATCTTCACAAAACTAAAACATACGAATTTAAACTCCTTCATTTGATCTAAGAATATTTTATTCTTCTGTATGTTCATTTGTCTCTGGGTGATTCTTGAGCAACGTCAGTTGTTTCTCTGACAAAAACTCACCTACATCATAAAATTATAAACTATGAGAAAAACTCAGTAATCGAAAATATGTGTAAGTGCAAAATTAATATTTCTTTTACCAAATTCCGATTAAACAGTTACATACCGATTGGTACTCATTTCCTAACCATCGATCAGACTTAGCCATCTCATTGTCGTTCAGACTTTGTCATCTTACTTTCGTTCAGTTATAGTCATCTCATTGTCGTTTAGACATAATCATCTTATGTTCAAGTTCATCATCTCATTGTCGTTCAGGCTTTTGCTACTACATATTTTTTGTTCAAGTTCACCATCTCATTGTCGTTCAAGCTTTTGCTATCACGTATTTTCCGTCAATTCCATCATATTCATGCACATACAAAATGTCCTATTAATTTTATTTTTCATACAATTTCTATGTCAATGCCTAAACTTGCATGCTCAAATTTCAGGAACATGTAATGAAACAATAAAATAATAATAATAAAATAACATAGATTTTGTGATATAGGGCCGTAGCCAAAACTTTGAAAATGTAGTGTTTTCACTTACTTGGATTCCGAGCGATTAAGGTTATCGGGATTCTCCAATATTCCAAATAATATTCTGCCTAAATAAAATACTTGGTATTAAATTCTTA
Source organism: Begonia masoniana (assembly GCA_022432975.1). Lineage (NCBI taxonomy): Eukaryota > Viridiplantae > Streptophyta > Magnoliopsida > Cucurbitales > Begoniaceae > Begonia > Begonia masoniana. The sequence goes on from CM039514.1 coordinate 24,076,061, forward strand.
CTTAAATAAATTCAATTTCCAAAAGAATATGGGCAGAATTTCCTTACATGTGCTCGTAGGTCGAATCAGTTCGAGTTGGGTCGGTTTGTAGGATTTTCGGGACCTTATTCTCCCTAAATAAAACATTTGATATTTATTCCTACTTCAATAAATCATTTTAAAAAGATTTAGGCAGAAATTCTTTACCGGTTAAATCTTAGATCAGTTCGGTATAAATCATGACAGAATTTAGGTCTGGTCCAGTTCGATTCTGCTGGACCCATTCTGTTCGGCTGGATTTAAGTGAATCGGTTCGGTTCTAGTTTGCTGGACCGGTTCGATTGGACCACCTTAAGTGAACTGGTTCGGCTTGGTTTACTGGTTCCAGGTTTAAACCTTAAAACCTAATATCCTCTTTTCTTTCTTCTTTCTTCATCACGATTCTTCCTCGACTGAAACATGGAGAACATGTTTCTCTCTTGGTCGGAGCTGTTGCACACCGAAAAGTCCTCTTCGCGTCGAAGAAGGCTCATCGCATCGGAGGAGTTTCGCTGGAGAAATGCCTAAATCTCTCTGGTCGGAGGAGTTTCGTGGCGTCTGGAGGCCGAGCAGTGGTCGGATCTAGAGGTAAGTCCTCTGCTATAGAACTCGAGAAAGAGAGAGAGAGCAGGTGTTAGGGGTGAGCAAGAACCGACCAAAACCGAGAACTGGACCAGAACCGAGCCTTTTGGTCTGCTTCTGGTCGGTTCTGCCCTAAAAAATAATAGTTGTCGGTTTTTTTTCTCGAGAACCGAAGTTGTTGGTTCGGTTCTCGGGTTTGGTGACAAACAATCCACAGAACCGGCCCGGACCGGTAGATTAATTCGCTACCCATGCCCTAAAACCGTAAAACGTTTGAGTCTTCGCTCGACACTCGACAGACTTCTTCCTTCCCTGTTTCTTCGTTGATCTTCGCTCGCGCCAGTCGTCAGTCGCCTCGCCGTGTCTCTCATGCCAGTCACCCTCGCCGTGTGTCGCTGTATCTCGCAGTCTCTCCCAGTCGCTCTCGTCGGCTTGCTGTTCGTAAGTCGCTCTTCATCTGAGCATCATCAGACGATTCAAACCACAGGTGCTTTTCTGCTCTCAATTTTATATTGTTTTGTTTAATTCTTCATATTATACGTTTAATTAGGGGTGATTCTGTGTTGGCATTTGGGACACTCCTTCGGCTTCACCGAGAGAGTGCCGACCCTGTTTAGTGTTTGTTATTTGTTTTGGATGTTGTGGCTTACCAGAATTCTGTTTTGGTATTTGCCAAAAACACGAACATTTGCAATTGTTGTTTCTAAATTGGCTTGTTTAGTTTGTTTTCTCCCTCTGTTTGTAGCCTTTTTTTTTATTACTTGGTTTGAAAGGCGCATCACTTTGGATAGAATAGAGCTTATTAGAAATTAAACCCCAGTTTAGAAAGGAAGGATAAAATTGGAAGGCAAATTCATGTTTTAGTGGAGTGTTAGTGTTTAGCAGTGAATCTTCACGACCCAAAGTAGTATTTAGTTCAATTTTTATGACTCTGTTAAACATACATAAACTTCATTGCAACAATAGATTAATTGCAATAGTGAAATTCTTCGATGAGATTTCAGTGATTTGGTCATGGTGATTATTTTGCCATTCTTTCTGTCGTTTAAATATCTTCTTTACTAATGGGTGGGTAAAATTTTTTTGGCGACAATCTGCAAATTAGTAGTAATTGTGTTTGATTTTCTTTGCCATATTCATGTATCTATTTCCTCTTTTACTCTGCATATTTTTCTAGTACCCATGACAGTTATAGTGATATAAGCTTCATCTATATTCAGTCATTCTATATGCTGTATTTAAAATGGTCCTAGATGTTTTTTGCTTCCCATCCGAATTTCTTTTTTCAGCTTTGCTAATTAAAAAGGTTTTGTCATTTTGTGTTTTCTACAATAGTAAAATATTATTCTTCCCAAATTTTGTGTAGAATAATAGTTTTTTAACTCAAACTATGTTTATGTTACTGTTCTCTAAAATTCGAATGGTTAGGTCTCACTAGCAACAAGTGACAGCTTGGGTTACTCTGAATCATTGTTTGTACATTGTTGCTAGGCTGTGTTGTTTGTTGTTGATCGTGGTTTTTGTACATTGACTGTATATTTTACATTGATTGCTCGTATAATGTGTTGTTCTCTGCTGACTTGTGTTACAGTGAGTTGATTATATTCAGTCATATATGAGAGTATGACGAAAAGTACTAGATTGCCATCATTTAACATACGAAATTGTTTGGGTAGAAAATTTGATTGCCATAAATAAATAAATAAATAAAAAATGGGAGGACCAGAACCGGATCAGAACCGAGACCAGATTCTGGTCTCGGTTCTGAGAAAAATTTTATGCTTATTGGTGCAAAAAATTAAAAACCGAATTTAGTGGTCCGGTCTTAATTTTTTCAAAACCCGGACCGAACCGGACCACGATCACCCCTAGCGGGTGTGCTTTCCCTCTTCACCGAGCTTCTCCTTTTATAGGAGAAGTTTTCAACCAACTTCTCTCAGAAATCCGAGTTTAGCTCGGATTTTTTGAGCTGTCCTTTGTTCTTCCTCGGATTTTTAGAGGAGAATTCGACTGCTGTGTCCCCCAAAATCCGAGTTTAGCTCGGATTTGTTGAGCTGTGAATTCAAACTTCTTATGTTCTTGGACAATTTTCAGGTTAAGTTCAACCGATTTTACCGTGATTTTATTTGATTTCCAGAGAAGAAATCTAAGATTATGTTTGACTTGATTTGATTTGGAAAAATTTGAATTTGAATTTTGAATTAGAAACCCTAACTTTTACAATTTGTTTTACTTATCACCCTATTATATTTGTAATCAGTATGCTGATCTATGACTGTGATTTGTATTCAAATTTTCTGCTATGAACTAAGGTTTGAATTAGACGATCGGTTATTTATGAAAATCGAGTAGTTCGACCAAACATTTCTGTTAAGTCCGCTTTCGGGTCGTGACAAACTCGACTCGACTCATTAGCTTGATGGGCAAGATTTTTTTAAATTCAGTGATTCAACTTGTTTGTTTGATACCTCTGACTGCACTTCTAGAGTCCAAAAGTTACAGAAATATTATAATAGAAGCTCCCGGCTAGAATGATTGAAATTCAGCACATTAATTGTATATGTGTGGATTCATAATATTATATCATTGTGTTGATAGATACAATAATCTTGCCAATAGTAACAAAAACTGTAAAGGGAAGGTCGACATCTTCCTCTTTCTAGCTAAGAGGAGAAAACAAAAGAAGTATTTCACAGAAAAAAGCCCAAAATGGAGGATGTCCAATTTATGAAGCCCTCTTCTTCGTCTTCTTCTCGACGCCCAGCCCACAAGTATCACGGGCAGATGTCGCCTGGATCCCCCACCATCCTCCACATCGACAAGATCTGAGACAGACCAAGTGACGTACAATGATTTGGAGAAAGGGGGCTTAGCAAGGTCTCGCCGACGTTTTTCATGCCTGCCATTTTTGAGGAGGTGCTACTTTTTGTTGCGATTTTGTTTTTCTTTCATTGAGGGCTGTGTCCTCATACAAAGCCCTAGGGGAGACGTTGGTGAGGGCAATTGGGTGTCTTGGTGTTTACCCGCTGTGCTGTAGCTTCCAATCATCCAATTCTGGTTATTAATCAGGTGCTTTTGCTTTACCTCCTTTGTCAGCACTACTTTTCCTCGTTTATCAAAACCCTAGAAATTGGAAAATTGTATGATAAGTGTACCGTTTCTGTTTTGATTCCTTAGGGTAATAGACAGAAGATATTTCTTTATGTTTTTGGTTGTGTATTGGGATTGGGTATGTTATTTTACGTCACCATTTGGGTGGCATATTTGACTGTAATTGGAAATAATGCTCAACAACTTAATGGGAATTGCGAGAGTCCGACAACTCATATGTGCATTATTCTTTGGCTCAAAATTATGTATGTTTTCCCAGTGTTAGCATCTTTTATGCCCTCTAGACGTGAGTTGCTGGGTTTTTTTTTTCTTTACGGATGTAATTAGTGTGGTTCCACTGGTTTCCTTTTCATTTACTTTTGTGACTTTGTTAGATCTTGCACATATATTCTCTACTCTTTGATTGCTGTTTTTTCTGTTCTATTAATCCGTTTCTGGGCTCCGTCATTTCGCTGGTAATGGTTTGTATATAAGGTGGATCGCAATGGTTTGTATTTCAGTTATTTTTGTTCATTATTTTTTTTTTATACTGCTAATCACTTCTTATGTTTGGGGTTAAGCCGCTCTCTCACCAATTTTCTCACTTTTTTTTCCCACGGGTGTTCTGGGTCTATTTTTTTGTGTGGGGAATTTCATCTTTTCTTATGAATTTATCTTCCGTTTTTAAATAGAGTTTGTTCTTGGACAGCTGCATGTTTCAATTTGATTGGTGCTGACATTTTCAAACACTTTTAAATCTATGAATTTAAGGAAGTTTTTGGATTTTTTATTTGATTTTTTCTGTTTTGTTTAATGAGCGGAACCAAGTTGTCTGCTGTTTGATTTGATTTCAGTGTTTGCTCACTAAATACTCAATATAATTGGTACATTTCCTGTTTGATGAAATGCTTAGTGGAAGACTATGGAAAACAATGATGATGCCGTTAAGAAGATTCAGGTAGTGGAAGCTAGGGCCAGAAACATCAGTCATAATGTTCGCTGCACTGAGTGTGGGAGTCAGTCCATTGAAGACTCTCAAGCGGATATTGCCATTCTTCTCAGAAAGGTACTATTCTACTCCTTAGTTTTAGTTAATGTAGTGGGATCGTTTTATGACAGATTTTAATACATCAAAGTAGACAGGTTTTAACATTCCACTGCAAACAATCTGTATTGTAAATTGGTAATTATAACTTTTTGTCATCCTCTCATGTACACTATGACATAATGGACATGGTCTATAATGTTCTTTAAGAGGAGATTTTTTTTTTTTATTAACAAACTCTATTTACTGCCTATAAGCATCTTGTTAGTGCCTTGTCTAGGACACATCTTTCTGACCTTGACATGCAACACTTCGTTAAGCAACTAAAACAGATGAAAAGTCAAACATGACCTTGCCGTAATGCACCGTATTGATATGCAAAACTTTGTTGGAATCAATATACAATCTTACAAATAACAGTGCTTATTTATTTATACGTTGGATGACCTCAAGAAAGAGTCGGAGAATCAGTTTTTTCTCTCAAAAAAGTTCTATTCAACGTTCAAGATGAGCTTTGCAAGTTCAATAAAACAAATATTGTTTATTGTATGTAGACAGTTTTCAGCTTTTATGCTTGAGGAAGTTAAGATCTTCAATTTCGTTGAAGGATTAAAATTTTGAGGTAGGAAAAAAGTCATTTGTTAAATAGTACATAATTTAAAAAAAAAAAACTCTGTTGTTAAAGAGTGGAAAATTTAGTGAGTTTTCTGGCCACGATTGAATGCTAGTGAGAGCAAAAGCTAGAAGAAGAATCGGCTTAGTGCTAACAATTGAAGGAATACGTTCTAGACTTAAGATTGAGATTGTCGTGAAGAAATCCTTTGGTTCGAGGTAGAGGATTTTAAAGTTCATAAACACACTGGAAATCATAGACTAGTAATAGACTCATATTATGCCTTCCATATAGAGGGAATCACCTAGTACCTTATAGTCTACATAACTTGGCATAACATCCTTATAGGCTTCTGTCCATAAGGACATATATATTGAGGATGCAAATGAAGAAGAACTCACAAAGCTCGCAGAGATGAGGACCACGACTCTTTTGTTAGTAATTTGAAAGAAAATGGAGGAGTTGGAATAGACTTGATATATGTCGACTCTTCAATGATGGTATCCTGTGGTGCTGCCCATAACTTTGTAATTAAAAGAGAAGTTCACTGCTTAGGATTAATGCTAGAAAATAATTATGGCAAGATGAAAATTGTAAACACAATTTATGCCAGACCAAATAAAAAGTACTTGGACAACTATTTTACTTTATGGTGACTCAGATTGATGACTCAGTGTCATACTTTGAGACGAAACAAAGTCATCCATATTTTGGTTGCTAAGTTCATGATGCAAAATGCAATATCCCCAAATCAGTTCTTAGAAAGGTCCAATTTAATTTGTGGTAACTCAAATGGATGACTCAGTACTATTGTTTGGGATGAAATATAAAGCCATCCATATTTTGGCTACTAAGTTCATAATGATCGCATGCGATAACCATATTGTTGTTTTGCTGGTGCTTGAACAACTAGGTCTGTTAATGCAAGGGTGATCATGCCCATGAAATTGATGAAATGCTTGAAACATTGCAATCAATATACACTGTTGTAATTGATTTCAATGTATTTGAGTACAGAACAAATACTTCTTTATGTCATAATTGATTTTCTTAATCAGTGATGCTAGGGTAGATACTGCACTAAAAGTTCACCAAACAAGATTTAATATTTGGATAATATGAAGTAAGAATTACTAAAAAAGATAGATGGGAACCACCTATTGACCCAATGTGGGTCCTTTGAATTCTTCGTATGGTCGTTTGAATTGACTAATGCCTTGGTATATTATCGACCCTTATGAACCATGTGTTTCATTAATATCTTGACAAATTTGTAGTTGTTATCTTGATGACATTATTGATTACAATGCAATATTCAAGGAGCGTGAAGTGTTATTTGGCTAAAAAATGCATTGGGTTTTTGGTCACGTCATTGAATGTGGTTCACTAAACACGGACAACGACAAACTCATAGCTATGTAAGGATGAAAAACCCCTAAGTTGATATCTAAATTCAACTTTAAGTTTGAGGACAAATCAAGATAATCAAACATAATCAAGGACGTCGGGAGTAGAAAGACAGGACGTGCTAGTACGTATTTTTGATATATTTACAAGCTCGTATTATTAACTGTTCAATTAAAGATTGCATCCAAGACAACTATATGAATGCCCTTGCGACCTCATGCACCTTGCACAAGAAGAGAAAACTTGTAAATTTGGCTTAAGATAACGTTGATGATATAGGTAAATGGGCTTTACATCCTCAAAGGCAATGAGTTAGGAGACATTGCTTAGGAATTGTCATGATATTTTGTGGTCAGAGCATTCAAGTTGGAAGCGCACATATGGATTTCTAAAAAGGAGATACTACTAGCTACACTCAGAAACTTATGTAATGTCATATACTATGACTTGTGTTGAAAGAGATGAAGTGGTCGATTTGCTTGATTGACTTAGTTCAACAAGATGAAAGTATGTTGATTTTGGGTGTCACATACTCTTTTTTTGTACCTCAAGAAGTAGGACTTTGATGCACTGGCCGCGCTTATCCATCCTAGAGTCATGGTTCTCAAGTAAAGTTGAACAAATAGCTTTTTTATATTACGAATGTGGAAGTTCTTTGATTTTACTATTAATCAATAACTATATACTTATTGTTTCTATGAAGATGAGATCTGCCATACACCTCTATCCTTTTTATATTCTATCTTGATAAACATCTTTTGTTCTGGTGAAAGACTTGTTGTGTATCGCTCAATCTATCCAATGGACTGCAAAGGAGCCTAATTTACCTGATTTTGAATCTTAACATTGAATTTTACTGCCTATGATCCATGCACCTAAGATGGGTTGTTTTTTGTTTGTACATGTGGAACCACTCTAGTTAATTCGTGACGAGATACACTCTGGGAAAACAGATAAAGAGATCTACAAAAAGCTCGAAGAGGACTATGGGGAGACTGTTCTTTATGCCCCAAAGTTTGATATGCAAACTGCAGCCTTTTGGCTATCACCGGTCAGACCACTCCAATTTCTTATAAATACTCTCTGAACATCATGCTGATTTTGAATTTAACTTTCTCGATCTATGTAACAGCTCCTAGTTGCAGGAGCCGCAGCTGGAGTATGGGCTTACAACAAGCACAAGCAGAAGACCAATGTTCACATTATGGCTCTAAATTTGGTGAGAGGAATTCCAATGACGCCAAAAGAGAAGCAAACTATGCTAGACCTTCTCACACCTCCGACACCTCCCTCAAATGTTTCATCTTGGTGGAGGAGATTGAGAGGTCACTCACTTTAGCTCCGGCGCATGATTGCCACGGTAATCACAGATGATGCTCAAATTTTGATTTTTTTTTTCGGCATAACTTTGAGTTAAAACCACATTTATTTGATTCTTTATTTTAGAAGTGGATTGATGATTGTAGTTTGGTCCATATCAAACATATCTTCTAGGGTGTGGGATGCATAGTTATAACTGTAGAAGTATATCCATTGTTTTCTTCTTGTTTTGCAGTTGATTGCAAGGCACAAACAATGACAGTCGACCGCTGCCGGAGAAGCCTGAATTTCTCCAAAATGTAGGAGGGATATGAACTGAGTAGAATACAAATAAATTAGTTTGAGAATATACTCGACAACATGTTGAAGGAGTGTGTATGGGGGTGCATCTTAATATCTACGAACATAGGTGCCACGTGGCACATTGAGGAGTGGGCCATTTGAGTTTAAAGCAGTCGCTGAAGTGGTCCAGAAAGACACACTTCAATGGGTCCCATTCTTGCTCCATTCTGGTATGTCCACCCAAATAAATGTTCTGTTGGTAGGGATAAGAAACAAGCATTGGATTGTAATAATCATTACTCATGGAAACCTCAGCATATCAAACAACGTAAGAAACTTCAAAACTTAACCCACCTTGACTGTGTCAATCAGCAGCATGCATATCTGAATCTTCCATAGTTTCAATATTTTTGTGGGAGAGAAAAAAATCAGAGCAAAAACAAAACTAAAAATGAAAGAACTCTCTTGGGCCAACACTAACAGACAAACTACGAAACCGAGTGTCCTAATGGGAATAGCAAAAATTTAGAGAAGAAAACTTGGCACTATGCCTATCAACTTATTCAGATCTATAACTTGTCAAGTATTTGTGTAGAGACCATAGTTGCAAGAATAAGATTATTGATGGAAGCCATGGAAGCTATGATGGTTTGATTTGATATGAAATGGAGAATTTTTTAATATAATAATATTATGTTTATCTTTTTATTTTATTATTTTAAAATACACGTTGAAGTGTTAAATAATTATTAGTACATTAATTGTAATAAATTAAATATTTATAATTTATTACATTAATTATATTTTAATTATACTAATCATTGTTTAATTATATTTTAATAGGGTAATCGTATCATTACTTTTTTTCAATAGCTTGATATGTCATAACCTTTCTTGAAAGAGAACATCTTTAAGAATGTATACGTGATGGATAATTGTAGTCAACTCAGAGTCATGAAGTATGATATTATGTTTTTATCTTGGGTAAGGTTTTAATCAGACCTTGAACTTAGTAGATCAAAAAAAGGGTTAAAATCAAAATCCGGTTCCAACTATCTATTTGGTTTAAAAAACGGCTCAAATTTTTTTTCGTTAAAAAAAAAACTCAAAGTATTGAAAATGTGCAAAAAAAAAAAGGGCTTTGCGAGGGCACTTTTGAGAATGAAGATCCCCCGCACTCCAATTTCTGAAGGAGAACGGTTGGCCACGTCTAGAGAACGGCCAACCATTTTTCGCAGAGGCATTTTTAAGGATGAATATCCCCTCGCATTTTTGGGTGAATTTTAAAAAAAATACCAAACGATATTTAATTTATTTGAAATATTTACTACATATTCCCCACATAAGGGAAAGATAATCTGGAAAGTTTTGTTATTTTCTAACACTTGTACGATTTATTGTAATTTTATTTAATTATTTTATAAAATAATTATAATAAATCATACAAGTGTTCGAAAAACACGAAATTTTTTTATTATCTTCTCATAATGTGGGAAACATGTGATAAATATTTCAAGTAATTTATAAAGTGAAGAAGAAACTAATTATAATTTAAAAAACAAATCTTCATTTAAAAAAATTACAATAAATCGTACAAGTGTTAGAAAATTACGAAACTTTTTAGATTATCTTTTCATGATTTGAAAAGTATGTGTTAAAAATTTCAAGTAAATTGAATATCGTTTGGTATTTTTTTTAAAATTCACCTAAAAATGTGAAGGGATTTTCATCCTAAAAAATGCCCCCGTGGAGAATGGTTGGCCGTTCTCCGGACGCGGCCAACCGTTCTCCTTCTGAAATTGGAGTGCGGGGGATCTTCATCCTCAAAAGTACCCCTGCAAAGCTCTTTTTTGCACATTTTCAATAGTTTAAGTTTTTTTTTTTTAACGAAAAAAATTTTGAGCCATTTTTTAACTCAAATGGATAGTTGGAGCCAGATTTTGGATTTAACCCTAAAAAAAAATGGCCACAAAAAGACCCATGGAAGAAGCATGTGGGTCCACGTGGCTGTCATTTAGTTTTTGTCTCTCTCTCTCATATGTGCTCTTTTCCTCCATTGTTTGAGATAGATATTACAAATAGTCGCCCAAGCTGAACTTAGCTTGAAAAGATCTGGCCCTACGACTCGAGCCTAATGAATCGAGCTCAACGAGTTAGATAAAAAAAAATTTCAATATGAGCTAGCTTGCGAATCCATGTTAAACGAGCCGGCTAAATGAGCCTAACGAATTGAGCTGGCTAAATGTGCTTAAAGAATCTTAACAAGTTGAGCCTAACGAACTAAATATATATAAATATTTTCAATTCATATAAATGTAATGTATATTTTTTTTAAAAAATAATTATTTAAATAATAATAATTAGGAAAAAATCTAATTTGAACCTCAAACTATGGGGTGAGGGACAAACTGAACCATACACTATAATTGGGTACAAATAAAATATTAAACTATTCCCATCGAATAAGTTAGCCCTCGCCGTTAGGCACTGTCAAATACACTCGTGGTCGCCCGCGTTTTAAGTGCAGTGCAGGCGACCACATTTAAACGAGGGAAACCTTTGCAGTAGCCCTTGTTTAGGCGAGGTCACCCTCATTTTTTGTTGCGGTCGAAATTAAGGAGAAATCGCAAAATTATTGTCGCGACCCCGTTAAGGGCCGAGACTAATTCATATTTTCGTGGAACTTTTATTCTAAATATGCTCTCTGCACACATATTTTTTTTTTTTTACAGAAAGAACTTTCAACATTCGACTCTTCCATAAAACTGTCGGCATAACTGGTCGCAGAGCAGAGCGACTAAACTCAGACATTGATCTCGTAACACGATCGGGCAGAAGGGAGGTGCCCTCAGACCTCACGACTTCATCGTTCCCGGGCTGCATGGTCATGCAGGCGTTTATCAATAGGGGACACATCGCCCGATGGTCACGTGCCCTTCGCGTGACTCGTTAAACATCGCCCGGTAGAAGACACCTACCGATGGGCATGGGCAAAGCACGTGGTTCTTAGACATTGCCCAAAACACAAGACGACAAACCTTATACTTGCTTCCACCAATAGCTAAACGACAAAACTTATATACACTCATCCGATAAAATAAACAACATCATCCGATTGACATGCGTATCTCTACCCACATCATCCGATCACAAAACGACAAAGTTTAGACTACTCCTGCTGATGACGTCAGCCAGATGATTTACTCAACCGATCACAATAATACTACTCACATCATCTGATTACAAAACAACAAAGTTTAGACTACTCCTACCGATGACGTCAGCCCGATGATTTACTCAATCGTTCACAACAATACTACTCACATCATCCGATTACTCATCTTTACTCACATCATCCGATTACTTATATTTACTCACATCATCCAATCACAAAACAACAAAGTTTAGACTACTCCTGCCGATGACGTCAGCCAGATGATTTACTCAACCGATCACAACAATACTACTCCTGCTCTAACTTAAACATAAACTCAGTCTGAGTATACATAGCGAAAGACTTCATTAAAACAAACCATCACTTATATGCAAATCCTCAAAGTCATTCTCGAGCTCAGAAGCTAAAACATGTAATATCTGAAAATATAACGTTCTTAAGAGAAACCCCATCCTACTTAGAAATTGTATCAGTCATATTCTAGTATCTAATGACATGAGAAAACTCATCCTATTTTAACCTCAATTTTCATAATCCTTACTGACATCACATGAGCAGTAACCATGGGTCATAATCTTCTCCTCCAGCCACGCACTGTCACCCTGAGCACATCCAGCAACTAGCCTTATACTTCCTCATTGAATTTGGAATCCTCACCTGTTAATTCTTCACCTACATCATAAGGTTTAAACTATAAGCCTAATGCTTAGTAAGAAATGCAATGCTAACACATATGCATGAATGCACAGTTTAAAGAAACACATGCTCATGAATCTTTTCTCATTCTTATTCATATTCATATTCATATTCATCATTCATATTCATCATTTACACTGTATGGATTAAGAGAGTGTTTGTGCCGGTAAAGGGGGTTCGACAGTGAAAGTGTACATAGTCCCTTGCGGGTCGTATTCTTAGTCCCTCTTTTGGACAGTGACATACGCCAAACCGCCCCCAACCCCCTCATAATCCATGTTGCATAGGTTTCATATTCATATTTTATTCATGAGAGAAAACATGCAATTAAAACGTTTTCATATGCTTGAGAAACATTCGTGATGCATGAGTAGGGATACCCTTGGTTCATCATCCTATTGAACAGGTCATACATCTAACAAGGATCATTCTTTCAGTTCAAGTGTCGTAACTAACAGACAAAAGTTCAAATAATCTTTAAACAGCGAAAGACAACTTCTAACTAGTACCCCTGTGATGTAGGACTCTAATGGCTGGGCAATCCTACACATTCACTTACCTGGTTTCGTTAGCAAATGGAGCACTCTCTGCAATCTTCTTCACCTAAAACATTTCACATTACAGAGTTAAACAAAATCCTAAAAGTCCTAACCAATAGTTATCCTAAAATCTAACATATTTGTACTTCTAGGTTCTCTAGTCAGCACCTTGTGTGCGTGGATTCAGTTTTCAGATCCTAAATAATCAGATTCAACCTAGCAGCTGTACACAGTCGATTATCTTAATGTCCAGATTCGAATCAGAAATGCCATTACTAAATGCGGATTAAAATGTCACTAAAATAACTCTGCCATTAAAGAATCTGAAACTACAGAGCTTAGCTGAAAAAACAGAGCTCAAAATGGTTAACCAGCAACTACATTGTCGAGTCATACCTAGAGTGTAAATTCATCGGGGTGGAGACTGAAGAATCGGTCATCGAAAGGAGCTGAAGATGGCAGAGAGAGAGAGAGCTCTGGAGAAGAGAGAAATCTCCGAGAGTGAAAGTGTCGGCTACAGTGAGGTTTAAGGTTCCTATTTTCTATATATATATTAACTAAAATTCAACTTAATTACAAACTTGCCACCCAACCTAGTTTCACTCAACTTGTAATAAATATGTCTTGACATTAAATTTAAAATCATAGACAATCAAAATGGTTAAGAAAATCACTTGGTCGAAATTGTCGGGTGTTACATCCACTCCTCCTTAAACAAAATTTTCGTCTTCGAAAATTGATCAAACAAAGAGCTCAGGATATTTGTCCAACATGTCCTGCTGTCGCTCCCAAGTGGCTTCTCCAATGCCATGATTCGTCCACAAAACTTTTACCAGTGGGATCTCTTTGTTCCGCAGAGTCTTAGTTGCAGATTCCATTATTCGGACAAGTTTCTCTTCATACGTCAGTGTCGGCTCGATATCAATTTCAGTTGGTTCAACAACATGTGTCGGATCACGCATGCATTTGCTTAACATTGACACATGAAAGACATTATGAACCTTATCCAATGTTGGAGGTAATTGTAATCTATAAGCGGTACAGCCAATTCTGGCTAGGACAGGGAATGGTCCAATGAACCGTGGATTAAGCTTTCCCTTCTTGCCAAATCTTAAAACTCCCTTGAATGGTGAAACTTTTAGGAAAACCTCATCTCCGACAGCAAACTCAAGGTTTCTCCTTCTTTGGTCTGCATAACTCTTCTGTCGGCTCTGTGCAGTCATCATTCTCCTCCTAATAATGGCAATCTTATCTCACATCTGCTGCAAAATCTCGGGTCCTAGGAGTTTTGCTTCACCAACTTCGTCCCAATATAAAGGTGATCTACATTTTCTGCCATACAGTGCTTCATACGGTGCCATACCGTTGGTGGACTGGTAACTATTGTTGTAGGAGAATTCAACCAAGGGCAGATGTCGGCTTCAAGATGTCTGGAAATCGAGTACACACGCTCTCAACATATCTTCGAGTATCTGAATAGTCCTCTCAGATTGTCCATCAGTCTGCGGGTGGAAAGCAGTGCTAAATGATAACTTTGTACCTAGCGTGCCTTGTAAACTTTTTCAAAAGCGTGAAGGGAACCTGGGATCACGATCGGAGACAATAGACACTAGAATACCATGCAATCTGATGATTTCCTGAGCATAAAGATGAGCTAGCTGATCCATCGTGTAGGTTGTCCTTACTGGTAGGAAATGAGCTGATTTTGTCATCCTGTCAATTATAACCCAAATGCTATCATGGCCTTTGGTTGTCTTAGGCAGTCCCACAACAAAATCCATGGCGATGTGTTCCCATTTCCACTCGGGGATCGGTAAGGGTTGAAGTGTACCCCCTAGACGTTGATGTTTTGCCTTAACTTGTTGCCAAACCAAACATGATTCCACATATTTGGCAACATCCCTCTTTAAGTTTGGCCACCAGTAAACTAACTTCAAGTCTCAATACATCTTGGTGCTACCAGGATGTACAGAAAATGGGGACGAGTGTGCCTTGGTCAAAATCATTTTATGTAATTCCTCATCACTCGGAATATACCATCGATTTCTAAATCTTAGAATACCATCCTTGGAGAGACTAAACTCAGAGGAAGCGTCCTTTAACTTGTTTATCACACTACTATTCTCTTTCGAGTCCTTTTGTTGTGCTTCCTTGATCCTATCCAAGATGGTTGGTTGGATAGTTACTCCTGCAAGTAATACGGACAATTCAGAAACTATTTCCATTTCAAAACTCTAAACTTCTGTCCTCAAAGGTGCAGACATGGTTGACACCGCAGGCTGCATTGTCATCGACATCCTACTCAATGCGTCAGCTACAGCATTAGCCCTACCCGGGGATACTTGATCTCAAAGTAATAATTCTTAACAAACTCCAACCAACGTCTTTGCCTCATATTCAATTCCTTTTGAGTGAAAATGTACTTCAGACTTTTATGGTCAGAAAACACCTCACACTGTTGACCATACAAATAATGTCTCCAAATCTTCAAAGCAAATACAACCGCGGCCAATTCTAGATCATGAGTGGGGTAATTCTGCTTATAACTCTTCAACTGTCTGGAGGCATACGCCACAACCTTACCTTCTTGCATCAAAACACACCCCAGACCAACTTTGGATGCATCACAGTAAACACTAAACTTCCCTTCTTCAGTTGGGAGAGTCAATAGAGGGGCTGTCGTCAACTTCAGCTTAAGTGTCTGGAAGCTATCTTCACAAGTTTCAGTCCAAGAGTATTTGGTGTCCTACTTTGTTAAATTAGTTAAAGGCTTAGCTATCATAGAGAATCCCTTAATGAACTTTCTATAATAACCTACAAGACCAAGGAAACTACGGACTTCACTGACATTCCTTGGCTGTAGCCAGTCCTTAACAGCCTGAATCTTGGTTGGATCTACTGATATGTCCTCAGCAGAAATGACATGGCCTAAGAAATTGACCTTATCCAGCCAGAACTCACATTTTGACAACTTGGCATAGAGTTGTTGCTGTCTTAATGTCGTGAAAACCACTCTTAAATGCTCTGCATGGTCAGTTTCAGTCTGTAAGTAAATTAAGATATCGTTTATGAACACAATTACAAACTTGTACAAGTACTCTCGGAAAACCCGATTCATCAAATCCATAAAAGCTGCAGGCGCATTTGTCAATCCAAACGACATTACGAGAAATTCATAGTGTCCATAGCGGGTTCTGAACGCTGTCTTTGGTATATCTCCCTCTTTAACCTTCAGTTGATAATAACCCGAACGTAAGTCAATATTTGAAAACACCTTAGCTCCTTGTAGTTGGTCAAACAGATCATCAATTCGGGGTAAAGGATATTTATTCTTAATCGTCAACTTGTTTAGCTCTCTGTAGTCTATGCACATTCTAAGAGAACCATCTTTCTTCTTAACGAATAAAACAGGTGCACCCCAGGGAGAACTACTAAGGCGTATAAATCCCTTGTCTACTAATTCCTATAGTTGGACATTTAATTCCTTAAACTCAACAGGTGCCATGCGGTAGGGGTTCTTAGACACAGGTAATGCCTCGGGGTATGTATCAATTACAAACTCAATTTCTCTGTCCGGTGGCAAACCGGGCAAGTCATCCAAGAATGCCTCTGGAAACTCTCGGACTATAGGGATATCTTGCAGTTCTATCCTACTTTTCACCCGATCATCAATTACACTAGCTAGAAAACTCTCACAACCCTCTTTCAACAATCGCTGAGCTTCTAGTGAGGATACAATCGGCATTTTACTTATCTTAGGAATAGCTTGGAAGAAATACCGATCACAATTCGGGGGTCGGAACTCAACTAATCCAGACCTATAATTTATCGTGGCATGATGTCTGAATAACCAATCCATTCCTAGTATAACTTCATATCCCTTCATGTCAATTACGATCAATTCTACATACAACTTCTTATCTCCTAGGGTCGCAACGTCACCTTTTACTACCTTTTCTGAATGTAAGGACTTCCCTGACGGTAACATAACACTAAATGACCTCTCGGCCGGCAAGGGTTCTAATTTATGCTTACGTACAAACAAGGTTGCCACAAACGAGTGAGTGGCTCCCGTATCTATAAGTGTATAAGCAGAAATACCACAGATCGTAATCGTACTTGTTATGACTGTATGTGGCACTGCATCCTCATCCTTCATCAAGGCATAGACTCTAGGTGCCACCCTCGCTCTATTCGGGTCCGGCGGCACGGGGAAGTCCCTGACAATGTGTCCAACTTTATCACATCTATAACAGCGGCCAGAATGTAACTTGCATTCGCCGGGGTGATTCTTCTGACAGGTGGGGCATAGGGAAGCCAGTGGTCGTTTCTCTTTTCCTTGGTCATCATTCTGATTGAAAGGTCTCTTCACACCTTTCTGCTGTTGCTGAGGCCCCCTATTCTGCTGTGGCTGCCAACCCTTGTTCTGTCGTGGTGGTGGTTGAGCCTCTCTGGTAAACTTCTTCATCTGCTCACGTTGTTCTTGTAATGTTACCTCAACCTCTTCTAGTTCTAAGGCCTTAGCCGCCACCTCGGAGAACGGCACATTGTGAATTCTCGTAGTCTTTACTCCTCTAAACAAGTCTGGTTTTAGTCCATGAACAAATTGGTGGATCTTGTCTTCCTCATCATCCACCAGACAGGGTGCAAACCTGGACAAGGCCTCAAACTTAATCGGCCATTGAACCGGTTTGATGCAGTTGCATAAATTCCATCTTCTTGCTAGTCCGAACAGCTCGGCTGAAATACTTGTCATAGAAGGCAGTCTTAAACATTTCCCAGGTCATGGCTCCTATATTCACGGTGCTCTGGATCGAGTCCCACCAATGCCTCGCATCCAGCTCCAGGTGGAAAACAGCACACGTGACCTTATCTCCCTCATCCACCTTTGCATACTTGAACATGTCCTCCATCTTCCGGACCCATTCCTCAGCATAAACAGGATCCGAAACTTGACCATTAAACGTCAGGGGTCGAAGTCGATGGAAACGCTCGTCACCATGATCTCGAGCTGCATTAGTGCTAAAATTTCCTTGTTCCTCCCTAGTGGCTACAAGTTGCTCGATCTGTCGGGATTGGCAAATGACCAACTCTGTTAGTTGGGCAATAGTATTGCTATCCATATTATCATCTCTCTGTTGGCCTCTTACCATCTTGGGATTCATAAACAATTAGTCAGAAACATAACTTAACTTAAGGACATTGCTGAAATCATAAACACTTACAGTTGTTGGAGTGTGCTCATGTGACGGTCTGTGCTGGAAGGCAGTCTACAGAATCGATTTTAGAACCCGATTTTGCTCTGATACCATAGTTGTCACGACCCCGTTAAGGGTCGAGACTAATTCATATTTTCGTGGAACTTTTATTCTAAATATGCTCTCTGCACACATATTTTTTTTTTTTTACAGAAAGAACTTTCAACACTCGACTCTTCCATAAAACTGTCGGCATAACTTGTCGCAGAGCAGAGTGACTAAACTCAGACATTGATCTCGTAACACGATCGGGCAGAAGGGAGGTGCCCTCAGACCTCACGACTTCATCGTTCCCGGGCTGCATGGTTATGCAGGCGTTTATCAATAGAGGACACATCGCCCGATGGTCACGTGCCCTTCGCGTGACTCGTTAAACATCGCCCGGTAGAAGACACCTACCGATGGGCATGGGCAAAGCACGTGGTTCTTAGACATTGCCCAAAACACAAGACGACAAACCTTATACTTGCTTCCACCAATAGCTAAACGACAAAACTTATATACACTCATCCGATAAAATAAACAACATCATCCTATTGACATGCGTATCTCTACCCACATCATCCGATCACAAAACGACAAAGTTTAGACTACTCCTGCCGATGACGTCAGCCGGATGATTTACTCAACCGATCACAATAATACTACTCACATCATCCGATTACAAAACAACAAAATTTAGACTACTCCTGCTGATGACATCAGCCGGATGATTTACTCAATCGTTCACAACAATACTACTCACATCATCCGATTACTCATCTTTACTCACATCATCCGATTACTCATCTTTACTCACATCATCCGATCACAAAATGACAAAGTTTAGACTGCTCCTATCGATGACGTCAGCTGGATGACTTACTTAACCGATCACAACAATACTACTCCTGCTCTAACTTAAACATAAACTCAGTCTGAGTATACATAGCGGAAGACTTCATTAAAACAGACCATCACTTATATACAAATCCTCAAAGTCATTCTCGAGCTCAGAAGCTAAAACAGGTAATATCTGAAAATATAATGTTCTTAAGAGAAACCCCATCCTACTTAGAAATTGTATCAGTCATATTCTAGTATCTAATGACATGAGAAAACTCGTCCTATTTTACTTACTACTCCTGCTCTAACTTAAACATAAACTCAGTCTGAGTATACATAGCGGAAGACTTCATTAAAACAGACCATCACTTATATACAAATCCTCAAAGTCATTCTCGAGCTCAGAAGCTAAAACAGGTACTATCTGAAATATAATGTTCTAAGAGAACCCCATCCTACTTAGAATACTTAGAAATTGTATCAGTCATATTCTAGTATCTAATGACATGAGAAAACTCGTCCTATTTTAACCTCAGTTTTCATAATCCTTACTGACATCACATGAGCAGTAACCATGGGTCATAATCTTCTCCTCCAGCCACGCACTGTTACCCTGAGCACATCCAGCAACTAGCCTTAGACTTCCTCATTGAATTTGGAATTGTAACACCCGAGTTTTTCAGGTTTCCGCTCCAAGACTATTTTCGTAAATAAGTAAATTAGGTCCGTTTTGCGGGCGGATAGTTTTATTAGGACCCTAGAAATTTATGGGGATTTGTAGAAGAATAAGTGAAATTTTAGAAACCCAAATCGAGAAGAGTAATGCTAGAGTTCCCGTTTTAGCCTTTTAGTATATTAATTCGTAAAAATAGTAAATCAAGTCCGTTTTACGAAAAGAAAGTGTTATTAGGGTCCTAACGATTAATGTGAATTTGTGGAGATATACGGGATTTAACGGAATTTACGGGAGGGTAAAACGGTAAATGAGGATTAAGTAATGGTTAGTTTTATAGTTATTATTATTATTATTATTATTATTATTATTGTTTTAAAAAAAAATAAAACCAAAACGACAGAATGGCCGAAGCCATTCTGTCGTTCGACGCCGAGCTCCGCGAGCGAAGAACAGGGGAGAACGGCGACTCTCCTCCTCCGACGCCGGTGATTTCTCGCCGTTTTCAGGCCAGACGACGGCGGCGCTTCCAGGGCCGCCATTTCCGACCGTCTTCGCGCGAAACCCGACCGGTATGGCTCGTTTTTCTCCTCATTTCGGTTCGGTTTAGGGCTGTGCGTGACGAGCTCGATTGAGCTCCGATCACCGGCCGTTTTTGGTTGCTTTCAGCGTCAAATGGCCGAGCTTAACGCCGGCTTTGGTTGCCTGGCCGTGTTGAGCTAAATGTGAGCGAAATTCAGTGAGGCCGAATTAGGGCTTAGGGTTTTCTTAATTGGAAACTTCGATTTTTGGTTAGATTATTCTAATTGAGGGTAGATGTGGTCGATTGGTGATGAAATAGGTGGAATTTGATGAAAAATTAGAAAAGAGAAATTTTGGGAAAAAGGGGCAGTTCGGGTTTTGCCCTTTTTGACCTAGTTCCATTCATTTGTTTTAAAATTCCTTTTGGCAGATTAAAATAGGTTATTAGAGGAGTACGTGGCCGCTGGAATCGTTCGATTCCGATAACCGACGCGAAAGTTACGCGCGTTCGAAGTTTTTGGTCGGTTTTTACCGAACCCAAATTAGTGGCCCATTTAATTAGGTTTTAGTTGGATTTGGCTAGAGACTTAGTTTAAGTTTAGAGTTCGTTTATTTAGGATCGGTTTTAATGCCTTAATTGTGAAATGCTTTAGGTGGAGACGACCTTTGGACGGTGCTCGGCTTACTACGGACGCCAGGTAAGTGGATGTTAGGTTTCCGGCCCTTAAGGCCCTACATCGTGTCAACGCTAGGCTTTTCTGTTTTGAGGATGATTTTTTGATTGTGGGGCTTAATGAGTCGGGTAGCCTAGGATGTTAGCTATTAGATGTTTGTAAAGTTTGTCAAAAGTAATGTATGTCTATGTATGTTGTGAATTGTTTGATGATATGTCTTGATGATATGTTGTACGTAGATTACCTCATGCATCATGTTTTAGAAAAAGTACGAAAATGTTTTAGCATATGTTTTCACGATTTGAACGTAGAAATGACAACGATGTAAAACGAAAATGTAAAGTGTCTGAGGGAAGTGGTTCACCCTTCAGATGTAAATTGTGGAACGTCCAGAAAACGTATGATATCTGAAGGAAGTGGTTCACCCTTCAGATAAAGATTTATATGTGGAACGTCTAGAGATGGAGAAACTAATCCGCCCTCCATTGGTAGAGGATTACATGTATGTACGATGGAAATGAAGCTGGAAATGAAATGAATATGTATGATGAAACGAAATGAAATGAATATGTATGACGAAACGAAACGAAATGAAATGAATGTATGACGAAACGAAACGAAATGAATATGAACGATGAAACGAAATGAAATGATTATGTACGATGAAACTGTAGAAACTGCATATGTTAAGCAAAATGTTTTAAATTCATATAGTGCATCCCCTTACTAAGCATTAGGCTTACTGTTTATGTTGCATGATGTAGGTGACAGGTGTGAACTCGATGACAAAGAATAGGTGGTCGACGGATGGTGCTCGTGGCGACGGGGTGTGTTTTGGTTTGGCTTGACGATCCGATGGTGTGCCCCGAACTGTTTTGGTGGCAATTGATGTGAGTTAGTTTTGTTGGTTAGTAGGTCTACGTGTAGGTTTTGTTTGTGAAAGTATGAAAATGTTTAAGTATATGGATTGAATGTTTTGATAGAAAGATGTATGAATAGTCGAGTTTTGATGTATATGTAGTGGTAGTATATTATTTAGAATGTAGCGTCTTAATTTTAGAAATATACTGGAACTTCTTGGGTTATTTTTAACAGGTAAGGATAAGCTCGATTTTTAGAGCGATCCATGCAGTTCGTTTTCTTGAATTTGTTTAAAATTGTAGGTTATATTAGTGTCATGTTTTGATGATCGAGGAATGAGTGATTTTAAGGGATTTCAACAATCCGAGACTTCAATTTAATGGTTTAGAAGTCGAAACGTTATGAGTGATATAAAAAGAAAAATTTACGTGGTTACGAGAGTTTAAAGTTAAGGTTACGTTAGGGATAGTTTGTTTAAGGTTTTGGGTTATGTTTAAAGTAAAAATGAAAAAGTTTATGCGAAAAATACGAGGGCTTAGGTAATGATTATGTCACGGCAAGTCCGTGGCGGCCCTACGGGGTTGGGGTCGTCACAGTTATAGTATCAGAGAGACAGAGTTTTAAAAGCGAGTTCTGTGAAATGCTTGCCAAAAACACACCGCCGCACGAGGACTATCCATCGACTGTAAGTGTTTAAAGTTTAAGTACAGTTCTTAATTGTTTATTTTGTGTGTGTTTCTTAATGTGTCTAGGGACAAGAAAATGCCGAAAGCACCTAGACAACCTGAAGAGAATCTTATTAGTCAGCTTATTGATATAGTGCGACGACAATCAGAACAAATTAGGCAATTTCAACCTCCAATGTTTGGTGGACATGTTGTAGATCCGATCCAAGTTGAAGGGTCCCTCAGTGATTTTCCGTCGCCCCCAGTCGATGAAAGACCACCACCAGCGAGGGACACTAAGAGGCCCAACGATTCCTCGATCGTGCAGGATAGGAGCAAACGACCCCGAGGAGCTCGTCAAGCTCCTTTGTGCCCTACATGTCGGAAGTGTCATTTCGGGGAATGTAAATTGTATTCGGACCGATGTTTTAGGTGCGATAGAAGGGGTCACAGAGCCAGGGATTGTCTAGGGCAGAGCAAGAAGCTACCGAGTGGTCCCTTAAAGACAATTGCTATAACCGAAGATAGGAAGCTGCTCAACCAAGTGTGGTTCCAGGTATGATTTTATTTCGGTAATCTATAGAATGAAGAACATTAAAATAGAGTTGTAATTTAGAGTAAGAACTTAATAATAAGATGTGTAAAATAGATAGAAGTAAACAAAGGGATGAAAAATATCAGGTGGGAGAGTTACTAGGTGAACAGGATAAAAATGATGATAGATTAAATGCAAGACGACGTAAACTTTGGAGAGAAATAGTTATGCATTAAGATAGGTAACCTGACCTTGATACCACTAGTACATCTAAGTGAATAAGAGGACGTAGTAGAAACTCGTGTATCTTGGACTCGAGCTAAGTTGGAGTTATTTAGATGAAGACGTTTTCGAGAGTTTAACTTAAGTAAACTATCGAGAGAGTAAGGGACGTGTTGCTTACTTTTACAAAGACAGTGCGATTGATCGATACGAAGTCTAGGATATATAGTTAGGGTGGTTACATAGGGGTTTTAATATTGACCAATTTTGATGAAGGAAATATTGAGATCTAAGTGAGGTTGGTAAGTTAATAAATTTAGAGACCATAAAGGATCAAGGTTATACGATAGATGATACTCAAGTTATATAATTTGGACGTTCTCTAGGAGATAGGTACCATCTTAAAGGACTAAGCAACGAAGGACAAATATTGATACGTGAAAAGATTATGACCGCCACTAAATAGAAAAGAAGACTTAGTAAAGTTAAGAGTGACCGATAAATAGAAGATGCGTTAGGCAATTAGATGTTGCTTAACCAAGGGACGTAGGGTTGAAGATGAGAGTTAGAAATTACTGGAAACGCCTAAAAAGTGTAACTAGTTTAACGCCTTAGATTGAAGGTCAAGTTTAGAGGGTTAGTGCACCTCGTTCAAAGTTAAAGGAAATGGTGAAATCGGTAGGAGTAAGTATCAATTATGAGAAGTGTAACAAGGATGAAAGATTTCAGATTCTCTGAGTCATAAGCGTCTGATCTGTGAGTCGAGTCTATAGCAATATAGTTAAATTAAGAACCCCCAAACATTGGGCTTATTTCAAGGATGGATGCAGGAACATTAGTGTTCGAGAAACTAGGAGGGCAGACCTTAACGAAGAGATGTGTTAAGTTCTTGGAAATACAAGGACAAGATTTAAGAATTTTAGAAGGTTTAGATTAAGGTTGTGAGTCTACCTACAATAAGTTTGCTAACAAGAAAGTTGTTAGACAAATTCTCGTAAAGAAGACAAGTATAATGTTCAGAACCCGACTAGAAGGAATGAAAGATAGTAGGTTAGCTAGTAAGTTTTAAAGAGAAAGGGGAAGAAATCCTTAAATGGTATTAAGGAGAAGATTTGGGCATTGCTCAATTTGATGAGAGGTTAGATCTGAAGTAAAACCCGAATGTGAAGTCTTGCGAATCAAGGGATTGGTGAGTTATCAAGAATTAAGAGTTTCGAAGGCTCGACCCGTATGTAATGAAGTCGAAGCCAATGATTTTGTAAATAGTTAAGGTTGAGGTAGATAAACTTAAGTGTGTGAAGAAGATTACAACTTGAGGAAGATAGAGACTATGTGGTGTAAGGCAAGATGACCGGTTAGGTAAATCTTTGAGCGTCGAACAGTGTCATAGGGATAAGTGAGAAGATTAACTAGATCAAATGGAAGATTGATATAAGAGTCAAGTAGTGGAGGTTGCGGAAATTGGAGTATATTGGATGAAAGGGGGAATGATCTGCACGAAGACTGTGCGAGTGAGCTTAGAAGTGAAGTTAGATTAGGAGGATTAGGAAAGTTTCGACAACTAAGTTTTGTCGAATTGATTATGCACCCTTTGAAGTCTTGGGTGAATGGTCTAATGAAGAAGTTTAGACTTAAGGATTGAATCGTCATTAATGATAATCGAGGTAAAAGTTGGATAAGAATAAGCGTAGTGGACATAAATACGGGGACTTAGAGGATACCCTGAATGCGTCAAGGGGTAGATTTAAACAATTAACGCCCTGTGTATAAGAATAACACTAGAGTGACTAAGGAAGGGTAGTGATTGCCCAAGGTGCGTAATTATAGAAGATGGTAGTACTAAATAGAAAAAGAGATAGTAGTGTAAAGAAGAGTTTGAAACAGAGGATTAGGATGAGAGATCTAAGTATCAGGTCCTTAGTGTTATAGAATTGAAGAAGCTTAAGGGTTTGAAGTGATTAGGTACGAATTGTTGTCACGAAATTTGAAGAGTTGGAAATCGAATAAACTTAGCTTGAGGGACAAACTAGAATTGAAGTTAAGTTAAATGAAATTTGAAAGTCTAGGCGACGAAGGGTTAAGTTGAAGTCGATGGATGTATGAGTAATTGACTTACGAAGCGCGAAGTTAGATGGATTGAAAGCTTCGGAGATATAGAAAACTATGAAGACCCGAAGGGTGAGTAAGACCATAAGAGTGTCGTGAATGGTATTGCGAGCATGGTTAAGTAAATAATGTGAGGGTGAGTAATTAGAAGGTTAACCAAGCAAAAATTTTGGGGACAAAATTCCAATTAAAGAGGGAAGGATGTAACACCCGAGTTTTTCGGGTTTCCGCTCCAAGACTATTTTCGTAAATAAGTAAATTAGGTCCGTTTTGCGGGCGGATAGTTTTATTAGGACCCTAGAATTTATGGGGATTTGTAGAAGAATAAGTGAAATTTTAGAAACCCAAATCGAGAAGAGTAATGCTAGAGTTCCCGTTTTAGCCTTTTAGTATATTAATTCGTAAAAATAGTAAATCAAGTCCGTTTTACGAAAAGAAAGTGTTATTAGGGTCCTAACGATTAATGTGAATTTGTGGAGATATACGGGATTTAACGGGATTTACGGGAGGGTAAAACGGTAAATGAGGATTAAGTAATGGTTAGTTTTATAGTTATTATTATTATTATTATTATTATTATTATTGTTTTAAAAAAAAATAAAACCAAAACGACAGAATGGCCGGAGCCATTCTGTTGTTCGACGCCGAGCTCCGCGAGCGAAGAACAGGGGAGAACGGCGACTCTCCTCCTCCGACGCCGGCGATTTCTCGCCGTTTTCAGGCCAGACGACGGCGGCGCTTCTAGGGCGGCCATTTCCGACCGTCTTCGCGCGAAACCCGACCGGTATGGATTGAATGTTTTGATAGAAAGATGTATGAATAGTCGAGTTTTGATGTATATGTAGTGGTAGTAGATTATTTAGAATGTAGAGTCTTAATTTTAGAAATATACTGGAACTGCTTGTGATAGGCTACAGGTCTGCAAATGGGTGGAGAAACATGCAAGCGGAAGACTTGAAAAGAAACAACAGATCGGTGCTCGAAGACACCCAAAACAGACGCAGAAAACAACGAAAACAGAGAATAAACACGAAAATGGAAAGACGTATTCGGTGAGGTGGGTGAGGGATCAAATCGATTTCTTTGCCACAGAGAAGACCGATAAGGGGAGGGAAATGGAAATGGAGGTGAATGACCCGTTGCTGGCCCAAAAGCTATCGAAGCTTTGGGTGAGAAATTCGTCGTTGCCAGCGACGAAATCACAGCGAAGGGAACTAAGGTTTCGCCGCCTTCGGCGACTGAGTATTCCTCCGAGCAACCTTGAGCTCGAGGAAGACTTGGCGACGCCATCAGGCGCTGGGCGCGCCGGCGACGCCGAGAGAGAAGCTCTCTCTTCTCGGAAGAACTCCGACCGACGAACAAACAACGTTCTGGTATTCCAAAAATATGTAATACTGGCTTAAGAAATTACAGAACTACAAGGGGAGCTAAATACACCGAAAAAGAAGATGGAGACTTCTGGCGAGGGCGACGGAATGCGGCTGTGCAGATGACCGTTGGCGAAGAAGGATATAGCCGTTCGCGTGATTCGGCTGAGGCGTGAAGCAGCGACAGTGAACCAGTTTTGGTTTTTAGGCTGAAGGGCGTGAAGCGGTTCAGCTTTGTTTCTCCTTAGCTTGGCCGGTTCACTTGGTTCAGTCCTTGGTTCAGTCCGGTTTAGCTTGGTTCCTCTCTTGATTTGGCTGGTTCAGCTTGGCTCCTCTCTTGCTTTGCTATCCTTTGAAGAGTATTACCAAAATATACATTATAAATGGCTAAAGTTTGCCAATTAACGAGTTTTAAACAAAACTAAAGTTTCCTAAAAATATATAATTAAATACAAGGCTCGTTTACACAATTTGAATCAAAGGAAAACAAATTCCCTCTTCATTAATTCTTTCCAAGCCTTGAGAATCCATTTACCTACAAAATTCCACAAGTCCATTAGATATATAAAAATACATAAATAAATACATACATTGACTTGTGCTCGATGGATCGGGACCGTGGGCATATCATCCCCTCCCGGTTCTTGAGGATTTGACCTCAAATCCAATGGTAAATATCATGGAAGATGCTACAACACTTAGGATAAAATTTCTCTACTAAAAGCTTAAACAAGTAAACCATAGTAGACACAAAATAAAATTATCCTAAAGTTTGAAAAATCATTTTACCATCCACAATGGTCTCAAATAAATTTCAAGATAAAATTGTTCATTTCAACAATTTAAAAAAAAAACAAGCATTCAAGATGAAAGCAAGTTGGATGCAAGTATGATCGAACAATTTCATTTTCTAGCTAAGCTATCAAATAAATAGTGAACCACAAATATGAAATTTCCATTTTAAAAACAACACTTGGTTCACCTAATTTTAAATCCATAAAAAAAATAAATAAGATTTTAAAATCAAGCTTAGCATAAGTTCAACTTAAATCCAAAATTCAAGAAAACAATTCTCCTTTTAACGATAGAGTGAGGATTTATCACTTCAAAAACAAGAGGCAACAATAATTTGATCACAAAAATTTTCTCTAGTTCTTATCAACAAATTAATTCAAGCTTAGACAAGGAGTATTAAACATGATATCCAAATTAGAGTAAGAACTTACAAGAAAGATTTGATCTCCAATATACAATTCATCCAATC
The DNA here is from genome assembly GCA_022432975.1 of Begonia masoniana. NCBI lineage: Eukaryota > Viridiplantae > Streptophyta > Magnoliopsida > Cucurbitales > Begoniaceae > Begonia > Begonia masoniana. The sequence continues at coordinate 24,103,800 of CM039514.1, forward strand.
AACCTACTATTCAACTAATTTCAAAGAAATTCAAGTAAGGTTTCATGGGTACATACCTTGTTGCCGAAAGACCTTTCCAACTCCATGGTTCATCCATAGCTAATGCTCAAAATTGGAGTAGAAAGCTAAACAATCCTCAAAAGATAAAACAATAGGCATATATTTTGATTTTACAATTTACCTTGGCCAACAACAATTAAACTAATTGACCAAGCACTAGACGTTAAAGTGAGACTCTAAATTTTAATTCCTAAACAAAGACAAACAAACAACACAAGCAACTAAGTCACAAGACTCAACCTAAAAGTCCTAAACATTTAATCAAACAGCACAACAAATCAAGCAAGTTAATCAAAGAAAATAAACTTGCAACTAATATCAATGATAAGCTATTGGGTCTAGGCAACCCTCTAGAACTTTTGTGGAAATCGTCACACTATCCCACACCCTTTAAAGGCGACTGCCTCACACGGCGATCTGTCGGGCCCAATGGCCAGCGGTAAACCTCGGACAATACCAACGGCCCACAGAGGAAGGCTCTTGGCCACAAACACAAATCACTCGACGTACAAGTGAATCCTAAATGACTAACAAGATAGTATATGACATGCTTTTGTTAAAAATATCGGACCTCAAGTTAACATAGTCCTAAACAAAACAAAACACTCAACTTGATGCAATCAAACAAGAGTTCAAAACAGAATTTATAAAAACATGGTGAAATAGAATTTTCCAAGCTCTATTTAACATGCAATTTTAATTCATGCTCTTCATTCTAAATTTAACTTAACATCAAGGACACTATACAAATCATAAACACAAGAGATGCATCAATCATCAAAACAAAAACTCAAACATGGATGGAAACTGAATTTTACAATCCAATTGAAACATGTTATAGTTTATGCTTTCACTTTAATTTCAATTCAAGGCATCAAATAAAATCCTAAATAAGTTTAAAACACAAATAAGCATGGTAAAACATTTACATAATATTTTAGATGCTTTAAAGACATAAAACAGAAATTTGAAAACTGAAAACAGTGCACAAAACACATAAAAACGACAGAATTTCCGAAACAGAAAAACTAACACAAATCTACTCCAATATTCTTGAAAATTTAACAGGGATTAGAAAACAAGATGATAAACATGCTGTCAAATTTTCAAATCCAGATTCAACATGAGCAGAAAGTTATGCAAGCCTAAAGTTCAGGAAATTTAAACTCAAAAACCAGAAAAATTTCTAAACAACCTAAAGTATCCTAAACCGAAACTAGCACAATTCAACTCCAAATAACCTGAAATTTTAACAGATAATAGTTGACAATATGTTGAACATGCTGTAAAAATTTCAAATCCAAATTCATAGTGAGCAAAGAATTATACAAGTCCAAAGTAGGAACTAAAACTAGAAAAACCAGAAATTTCTAAACCAGAATTTTAATCTAAACATCCTAGAAAAGTCTAAACAAAAACAATGCCAATTTGGACAACAAATTAGCACTTCAAACTCTCCTAAACATGGAACATGTAAAAAAAAAGATTAAACAAAACAAAACACATACTAAATCACATTTGGAAAACACCAAAACAACACAATAATTTCAGCAATTATAAACTAACATGAGAACTCAATTTTAGCATTCATTTTCAAATCCATTCTCTATGTAAATTAATTTTGCCAACACAACCTAAACAACGAAACATGGTTATAAAAACAGAAACAAAACATCCATAAACAAATCACTTAAACAAAACAAGAAAAATAGAACATGCTTTCAAGAATATCATCCTGAAATTTAATCCAATACGGGCCATGGTTAATTCATGCTAGCTAATCAGAAACATGAGGTTAATATGGCAAAAGTATATCAGATAATATCACAGCAATGGAATCCAATGAACAGCAAATTCAAACACAAACAAATCACAAAAAAGAACATGCTTTCAAGAAAACATTCTGAAAATTAAACAGATACGGACCATGGTTAATTCATGCTAGCTAATCAGTAACACGAGGTTAATATGGCAAAAATCATATCAGATAATTATCATAGCAATGTACTTCAAAGAAACGACAAGTTCAATCACAGACAAACATAAAACACAGTTTGCTCTCGGTCAACAGTTCCGAAGAGTCTCCACACAGAAAATAAAACTAAACAGAATTTGCTCTCGGTCAACAATTCCGAAGAGTCTCCCAAAAGACTTAAACTAAAGGGGACAGAAAAGTACCTTTTAAGCAAAGCAATTGTCACTCCAAATTTGCCAATTAAGGAGGCTTCTTGCCTTGGGAGATGGGTACAAAAAACTGCACAACAAGTGTTACGAAAATATGCAAAACAGCAACCTAGAACTAAACAAAAATGCATGGTTCACAATTACTAAACCTTTTAGCAATTTGAACACCAAATGAAACACCTACACGTGCTTCTAAAACAGGAAACAATCCACAAAATAAACCAGAAAAAATGACAACAAAATAGAAAAGAAAACATGCTAGAAAACAACAAGAAAGACTCAAGAAACAACAAAGAAATCATGCTGAAAAACAGCAAAGAAAAAGAAAGAAAACAGCAAAAGTTTTCAACTGGAAAACAAAGAAAATAGCAAAGTTACGTGCTGAAAAACAGCAAGATAAATCACAAAGAAACAGCAAAGGAAATTACTAAAACATGCTGAAAACAAAGCAGAATTTAGAATGGTTCTCAGCTTAGCTCATCAGAAGAACTCAACAAGTCACAGCACACAATTTGATGCAACAATACTTGATAATTTTCAGATTTTAAACATGCTTTCCTCAGATAAAATCAAAAAACAGATTATCACAATGAAATTCAATAAAGACAGATTAGATAGCACAGCAGTGATACTATGGAAACAGTAGCAGTAAAATATCACGATTCAGCACATTAGATCACCAATGATCAGAACACCACAGTAGCAAAGTTTTTTGATAATAAGCAGCAAACCGGATCATGTTCAATTGATATAATTCATGCTTTTAAACATGAAAACACGCTGGAATTTGAACAGAAATAATAGCTCATGCATTATGGGTCATTTACCTTCAGTGATTGACAACTAAAACAGCAACTTAATGCAGAACTAGAAACAGTTTTGAACCCCAAAAACAGAATCATAATGCAGTAAAGGATTCATGCTTGGAAAACAGCAAACTCATTCAAGTTCTGTGAAATAAAACCATTCTGAAAACTAACTAAACTCATAGTTAAAACAACTTTTAAAACATCCTAAGAACTAAGAACAAAACAGAAAAAAAAGACAAGAAAACAACAAATGCTGCCAACAGAAAACAGCAAACCAGAACAGATTTTGCAAACCAAATTCAACTCCTAAACTTGGACAACTAGGACACTAAACTAGACACAAAAACAAGCCAATCAAGGACACAACATGCTGCAGAAACTTAGCACAAACGGAACAGAATGCTGCAGCAAAAATGAAAGCCAGAAGATAAAAAAAAATGCAGAAAAGTCTTCAAAACCAGAACAGATTTTTTTTTTTTTTTTTTTACACTATCTAAACCAAAATGGAAACACAACTAATCATGGGTGCTGTGGGTGCAGCAACTTGAGACAAGAAAAGAGAAACATGAACAAAACACAACACATTTCACAACAAAAAAAAAAAAAAAAAAAAAATGAAAAAACCAGACAACAAAAAAACTACAGCAACAACAAAACAGGATGAGAAACAATCCTAAACAAACAAATTAATCAATCTATCCTATGCCATGCTAACACATGCTGGAGACAGAAAGAAAACATGACAAACAACAGAACACAAAGACACGAACAAAGAAAAATGACAGAACAGAGCGAACACAAACAGGGGCTGGAAAACAGACCCGAAATGCAAACCAAAAGAGCACTTAGCTCTGATACCAAATGATAGGCTACAGGTCTGCAAATGGGTGGAGAAACATGCAAGCGGAAGACTTGAAAAGAAACAACAGATCGGTGCTCGAAGACACCCAAAACAGACGCAGAAAACAACGAAAACAGAGAATAAACACGAAAATGGAAAGACGTATTCGGTGAGGTGGGTGAGGGATCAAATCGATTTCTTTGCCACAGAGAAGACCGATAAGGGGAGGGAAATGGAAATGGAGGTGAATGACCCGTTGCTGGCCCAAAAGCTATCGAAGCTTTGGGTGAGAAATTCGTCGTTGCCAGCGACGAAATCACAGCGAAGGGAACTAAGGTTTCGCCGCCTTCGGCGACTGAGTATTCCTCCGAGCAACCTTGAGCTCGAGGAAGACTTGGCGACGCCATCAGGCGCTGGGCGCGCCGGCGACGCCGAGAGAGAAGCTCTCTCTTCTCGGAAGAACTCCGACCGACGAACAAACAACGTTCTGGTATTCCAAAAATATGTAATACTGGCTTAAGAAATTACAGAACTACAAGGGGAGCTAAATACACCGAAAAAGAAGATGGAGACTTCTGGCGAGGGCGACGGAATGCGGCTGTGCAGATGACCGTTGGCGAAGAAGGATATAGCCGTTCGCGTGATTCGGCTGAGGCGTGAAGCAGCGACAGTGAACCAGTTTTGGTTTTTAGGCTGAAGGGCGTGAAGCGGTTCAGCTTTGTTTCTCCTTAGCTTGGCCGGTTCACTTGGTTCAGTCCTTGGTTCAGTCCGGTTTAGCTTGGTTCCTCTCTTGATTTGGCTGGTTCAGCTTGGCTCCTCTCTTGCTTTGCTATCCTTTGAAGAGTATTACCAAAATATACATTATAAATGGCTAAAGTTTGCCAATTAACGAGTTTTAAACAAAACTAAAGTTTCCTAAAAATATATAATTAAATACAAGGCTCGTTTACACAATTTGAATCAAAGGAAAACAAATTCCCTCTTCATTAATTCTTTCCAAGCCTTGAGAATCCATTTACCTACAAAATTCCACAAGTCCATTAGATATATAAAAATACATAAATAAATACATACATTGACTTGTGCTCGATGGATCGGGACCGTGGGCATATCATCCCCTCCCGGTTCTTGAGGATTTGACCTCAAATCCAATGGTAAATATCATGGAAGATGCTACAACACTTAGGATAAAATTTCTCTACTAAAAGCTTAAACAAGTAAACCATAGTAGACACAAAATAAAATTATCCTAAAGTTTGAAAAATCATTTTACCATCCACAATGGTCTCAAATAAATTTCAAGATAAAATTGTTCATTTCAACAATTTAAAAAAAAAACAAGCATTCAAGATGAAAGCAAGTTGGATGCAAGTATGATCGAACAATTTCATTTTCTAGCTAAGCTATCAAATAAATAGTGAACCACAAATATGAAATTTCCATTTTAAAAACAACACTTGGTTCACCTAATTTTAAATCCATAAAAAAATAAATAAGATTTTAAAATCAAGCTTAGCATAAGTTCAACTTAAATCCAAAATTCAAGAAAACAATTCTCCTTTTAACGATAGAGTGAGGATTTATCACTTCAAAAACAAGAGGCAACAATAATTTGATCACAAAAATTTTCTCTAGTTCTTATCAACAAATTAATTCAAGCTTAGACAAGGAGTATTAAACATGATATCCAAATTAGAGTAAGAACTTACAAGAAAGATTTGATCTCCAATATACAATTCATCCAATCAACCTACTATTCAACTAATTTCAAAGAAATTCAAGTAAGGTTTCATGGGTACATACCTTGTTGCCGAAAGACCTTTCCAACTCCATGGTTCATCCATAGCTAATGCTCAAAATTGGAGTAGAAAGCTAAACAATCCTCAAAAGATAAAACAATAGGCATATATTTTGATTTTACAATTTACCTTGGCCAACAACAATTAAACTAATTGACCAAGCACTAGACGTTAAAGTGAGACTCTAAATTTTAATTCCTAAACAAAGACAAACAAACAACACAAGCAACTAAGTCACAAGACTCAACCTAAAAGTCCTAAACATTTAATCAAACAGCACAACAAATCAAGCAAGTTAATCAAAGAAAATAAACTTGCAACTAATATCAATGATAAGCTATTGGGTCTAGGCAACCCTCTAGAACTTTTGTGGAAATCGTCACACTATCCCACACCCTTTAAAGGCGACTGCCTCACACGGCGATCTGTCGGGCCCAATGGCCAGCGGTAAACCTCGGACAATACCAACGGCCCACAGAGGAAGGCTCTTGGCCACAAACACAAATCACTCGACGTACAAGTGAATCCTAAATGACTAACAAGATAGTATATGACATGCTTTTGTTAAAAATATCGGACCTCAAGTTAACATAGTCCTAAACAAAACAAAACACTCAACTTGATGCAATCAAACAAGAGTTCAAAACAGAATTTATAAAAACATGGTGAAATAGAATTTTCCAAGCTCTATTTAACATGCAATTTTAATTCATGCTCTTCATTCTAAATTTAACTTAACATCAAGGACACTATACAAATCATAAACACAAGAGATGCATCAATCATCAAAACAAAAACTCAAACATGGATGGAAACTGAATTTTACAATCCAATTGAAACATGTTATAGTTTATGCTTTCACTTTAATTTCAATTCAAGGCATCAAATAAAATCCTAAATAAGTTTAAAACACAAATAAGCATGGTAAAACATTTACATAATATTTTAGATGCTTTAAAGACATAAAACAGAAATTTGAAAACTGAAAACAGTGCACAAAACACATAAAAACGACAGAATTTCCGAAACAGAAAAACTAACACAAATCTACTCCAATATTCTTGAAAATTTAACAGGGATTAGAAAACAAGATGATAAACATGCTGTCAAATTTTCAAATCCAGATTCAACATGAGCAGAAAGTTATGCAAGCCTAAAGTTCAGGAAATTTAAACTCAAAAACCAGAAAAATTTCTAAACAACCTAAAGTATCCTAAACCGAAACTAGCACAATTCAACTCCAAATAACCTGAAATTTTAACAGATAATAGTTGACAATATGTTGAACATGCTGTAAAAATTTCAAATCCAAATTCATAGTGAGCAAAGAATTATACAAGTCCAAAGTAGGAACTAAAACTAGAAAAACCAGAAATTTCTAAACCAGAATTTTAATCTAAACATCCTAGAAAAGTCTAAACAAAAACAATGCCAATTTGGACAACAAATTAGCACTTCAAACTCTCCTAAACATGGAACATGTAAAAAAAAAGATTAAACAAAACAAAACACATACTAAATCACATTTGGAAAACACCAAAACAACACAATAATTTCAGCAATTATAAACTAACATGAGAACTCAATTTTAGCATTCATTTTCAAATCCATTCTCTATGTAAATTAATTTTGCCAACACAACCTAAACAACGAAACATGGTTATAAAAACAGAAACAAAACATCCATAAACAAATCACTTAAACAAAACAAGAAAAATAGAACATGCTTTCAAGAATATCATCCTGAAATTTAATCCAATACGGGCCATGGTTAATTCATGCTAGCTAATCAGAAACATGAGGTTAATATGGCAAAAGTATATCAGATAATATCACAGCAATGGAATCCAATGAACAGCAAATTCAAACACAAACAAATCACAAAAAAGAACATGCTTTCAAGAAAACATTCTGAAAATTAAACAGATACGGACCATGGTTAATTCATGCTAGCTAATCAGTAACACGAGGTTAATATGGCAAAAATCATATCAGATAATTATCATAGCAATGTACTTCAAAGAAACGACAAGTTCAATCACAGACAAACATAAAACACAGTTTGCTCTCGGTCAACAGTTCCGAAGAGTCTCCACACAGAAAATAAAACTAAACAGAATTTGCCCTCGGTCAACAATTCCGAAGAGTCTCCCAAAAGACTTAAACTAAAAGGGGACAGAAAAGTACCTTTTAAGCAAAGCAATTGTCACTCCAAATTTGCCAATTAAGGAGGCTTCTTGCCTTGGGAGATGGGTACAAAAAACTGCACAACAAGTGTTACGAAAATATGCAAAACAGCAACCTAGAACTAAACAAAAATGCATGGTTCACAATTACTAAACCTTTTAGCAATTTGAACACCAAATGAAACACCTACACGTGCTTCTAAAACAGGAAACAATCCACAAAATAAACCAGAAAAAATGACAACAAAATAGAAAAGAAAACATGCTAGAAAACAACAAGAAAGACTCAAGAAACAACAAAGAAATCATGCTGAAAAACAGCAAAGAAAAAGAAAGAAAACAGCAAAAGTTTTCAACTGGAAAACAAAGAAAATAGCAAAGTTACGTGCTGAAAAACAGCAAGATAAATCACAAAGAAACAGCAAAGGAAATTACTAAAACATGCTGAAAACAAAGCAGAATTTAGAATGGTTCTCAGCTTAGCTCATCAGAAGAACTCAACAAGTCACAGCACACAATTTGATGCAACAATACTTGATAATTTTCAGATTTTAAACATGCTTTCCTCAGATAAAATCAAAAAACAGATTATCACAATGAAATTCAATAAAGACAGATTAGATAGCACAGCAGTGATACTATGGAAACAGTAGCAGTAAAATATCACGATTCAGCACATTAGATCACCAATGATCAGAACACCACAGTAGCAAAGTTTTTTGATAATAAGCAGCAAACCGGATCATGTTCAATTGATATAATTCATGCTTTTAAACATGAAAACACGCTGGAATTTGAACAGAAATAATAGCTCATGCATTATGGGTCATTTACCTTCAGTGATTGACAACTAAAACAGCAACTTAATGCAGAACTAGAAACAGTTTTGAACCCCAAAAACAGAATCATAATGCAGTAAAGGATTCATGCTTGGAAAACAGCAAACTCATTCAAGTTCTGTGAAATAAAACCATTCTGAAAACTAACTAAACTCATAGTTAAAACAACTTTTAAAACATCCTAAGAACTAAGAACAAAACAGAAAAAAAAGACAAGAAAACAACAAATGCTGCCAACAGAAAACAGCAAACCAGAACAGATTTTGCAAACCAAATTCAACTCCTAAACTTGGACAACTAGGACACTAAACTAGACACAAAAACAAGCCAATCAAGGACACAACATGCTGCAGAAACTTAGCACAAACGGAACAGAATGCTGCAGCAAAAATGAAAGCCAGAAGATAAAAAAAAATGCAGAAAAGTCTTCAAAACCAGAACAGATTTTTTTTTTTTTTTTTTTACACTATCTAAACCAAAATGGAAACACAACTAATCATGGGTGCTGTGGGTGCAGCAACTTGAGACAAGAAAAGAGAAACATGAACAAAACACAACACATTTCAACAACAAAAAAAAAAAAAAAAATGAAAAACCAGACAACAAAAAAAACTACAGCAACAACAAAACAGGATGAGAAACAATCCTAAACAAACAAATTAATCAATCTATCCTATGCCATGCTAACACATGCTGGAGACAGAAAGAAAACATGACAAACAACAGAACACAAAGACACGAACAAAGAAAAATGACAGAACAGAGCGAACACAAACAGGGGCTGGAAAACAGACCCGAAATGCAAACCAAAAGAGCACTTAGCTCTGATACCAAATGATAGGCTACAGGTCTGCAAATGGGTGGAGAAACATGCAAGCGGAAGACTTGAAAAGAAACAACAGATCGGTGCTCGAAGACACCCAAAACAGACGCAGAAAACAACGAAAACAGAGAATAAACACGAAAATGGAAAGACGTATTCGGTGAGGTGGGTGAGGGATCAAATCGATTTCTTTGCCACAGAGAAGACCGATAAGGGGAGGGAAATGGAAATGGAGGTGAATGACCCGTTGCTGGCCCAAAAGCTATCGAAGCTTTGGGTGAGAAATTCGTCGTTGCCAGCGACGAAATCACAGCGAAGGGAACTAAGGTTTCGCCGCCTTCGGCGACTGAGTATTCCTCCGAGCAACCTTGAGCTCGAGGAAGACTTGGCGACGCCATCAGGCGCTGGGCGCGCCGGCGACGCCGAGAGAGAAGCTCTCTCTTCTCGGAAGAACTCCGACCGACGAACAAACAACGTTCTGGTATTCCAAAAATATGTAATACTGGCTTAAGAAATTACAGAACTACAAGGGGAGCTAAATACACCGAAAAAGAAGATGGAGACTTCTGGCGAGGGTGACGGAATGCGGCTGTGCAGATGACCGTTGGCGAAGAAGGATATAGCCGTTCGCGTGATTCGGCTGAGGCGTGAAGCAGCGACAGTGAACCAGTTTTGGTTTTTAGGCTGAAGGGCGTGAAGCGGTTCAGCTTTGTTTCTCCTTAGCTTGGCCGGTTCACTTGGTTCAGTCCTTGGTTCAGTCCGGTTTAGCTTGGTTCCTCTCTTGATTTGGCTGGTTCAGCTTGGCTCCTCTCTTGCTTTGCTATCCTTTGAAGAGTATTACCAAAATATACATTATAAATGGCTAAAGTTTGCCAATTAACGAGTTTTAAACAAAACTAAAGTTTCCTAAAAATATATAATTAAATACAAGGCTCGTTTACACAATTTGAATCAAAGGAAAACAAATTCCCTCTTCATTAATTCTTTCCAAGCCTTGAGAATCCATTTACCTACAAAATTCCACAAGTCCATTAGATATATAAAAATACATAAATAAATACATACATTGACTTGTGCTCGATGGATCGGGACCGTGGGCATATCAGCTTGGGTTATTTTTAACAGGTAAGGATAAGCTCGATTTTTAGAGCGATCCATGCAGTTCGTTTTCTTGAATTTGTCTGAAATTGTAGGTTATATTAGTGTCATGTTTTGATGATCGAGGAATGAGTGATTTTAAGGGATTTCAACAATCCGAGACTTCAATTTAATGGTTTAGAAGTCAAAACTTTATGAGTGATATAAAAAGAAAAATTTACGTGGTTACGAGAGTTTAAAGTTAAGGTTACGTTAGGGTTAGTTTGTTGAAGGGTTTTGGGTTATGTTTAAAGTAAAAATGAAAAAGTTTATGCGAAAAATACAAGGGCTTAGGTAATGATTATGTCACGGAAAGTCCGTGGCGGCCCTACGGGGTTGGGGTCGTCACAGGAATCCTCACCTGTTAATTATTCACCTACATCATAAGGTTTAAACTATAAGCCTAATGCTTAGTAAGGAATGCAATGCTAACACATATGCATGAATGCACAATTTAAAGAAACACATGCTCATGAATCTTTTCTCGTTCTTATTCATATTCATATTCATATTCATCGTTTATATTCATCATTCATATTCATCATTTACATTGTATGAATTAAGAGAGAGTTTGTGCCGGTAAAGGGGGTTCGACAGTGAAAGTGTACATAGTCCCTTGCAGGTCGTATTCTTAGTCTCTCTTTTGGACAGTGACATACGCCAAACTGCCCCCAACCCCCTCATAATCCATGTTGCATAGGTTTCATATTCATATTTTCTTCATGAGAGAAAATATGCAATTAAAACGTTTTTATATGCTTGAGAAACATTCGTGATGCATGAGTAGGGATACCCTTGGTTCATCATCCTACTGAACAGGTCATACATCTAACAAGGATCATTCTTTCAGTTCAAGTGTCGTAACTAACAGACAAAAGTTCAAATAATCTTTAAACAGCGAAAGACAACTTCTAACTAGTACCCTAATGGCCGGGCAATCCTACACATTCACTTACCTGGTTTTCTTAGCAAATGGAGCACTCTCTGCAATCTTCTTCACCTAAAACATTTCACATTACAGAGTTAAACAAAATCCTAAAAGTTATAACTAATAGTTATCCTAAAATCTAACACATTTGTACTTCTAGGTTCTCTAGTCAGCACCTTGTGTGCGTGGATTCAGTTTCCAGATCCTAAATAATCAGATTCAACCTAGCAGCTGTACACAGTCGATTATCTTAATGTCCAGATTCGAATCGGAAATGCCATTACTAAATGCGGATTAAAATGTCACTAAAATAACTCTGCCATTAAAGAATCCGAAACTACAGAGCTTAGCTGAAAAAAACAAAGCTCAAAATGGTTAACCAGCAACTACATTGTCGAGTCATACCTAGGGTGTAAATTCGTCGGGGTGGAGACTGAAGAATCGATCACCGAAAGGAGCTGAAGCTGGCAGAGAGAGAGAGAGCTTTGGAGAAGAGAGAAATTGCAAAGAGTGAAAGTGTCGGCTACAGTGAGGTTTTAGTGAGGTTTAAGGTTCCCATTTTCTATATTTATACTAACTAAAATTCAACTTAATTACAAACTTGCCACCCAATCTAGTTTCACTCAACTTGTAATAAATATGTCTTGACATTAAATTTAAAATCATAGAGATTAATAAAAAGGGTGACAATCAAAATGGTTAAGAAAATCACATGGTCGAAATTGTCGGTTGTTACATCCACCCTTCCTTAAACAAAATTTTCGTCCTCGAAAATTGATCAAACAAAGAGCTTAGGCTATTTGTCCAACATGTCCTGCTGTCGCTCCCAAGTGGCTTCTTCAATGCCATGATTCGTCTACAAAACTTTTACCAGTGGGATCTCTTTGTTCCGCAGAGTCTTAGTTGCAGATTCCATTATTCGGACAGGTTTCTCTTCATACGTCAGTGTTGGCTCGATATCGATTTCAGTTGGTTCAACAACATGTGTCGGATCACGCATGCATTTGCTTAACATTGACACATGAAAGACATTATGAACCTTATCCAATGTTAGAGGTAATTGTAATCTATAAGCGGTACAGCCAATTCTGGCTAGGACAGGGAATGGTCCAATGAACCGTGGATTAAGCTTTCCCTTCTTGCCAAATCTTAAAACTCCCTTGAATAGTGAAACTTTTAGGAAAACCTCATCTCCGACAGCAAACTCAAGGTTTCTCCTTCTTTGGTTTGCATAACTCTTCTGTCGGCTCTGTGCAGTCATCATTCTCCTCCTAATAATGGCAATCTTATCTCACATCTGCTGCAAAATCTCGGGTCCTAGGAGTTTTGCTTCACCAACTTCGTCCCAATATAAAGGTGATCTACATTTTCTGCCATACAGTGCTTCATACGGTGCCATACTGATGGTGGACTGGTAACTATTGTTGTAGGAGAATTCAACCAAGGGCAGATGTCGGCTCCAAGATGTCTAGAAATCGAGTACACACGCTCTCAACATATCCTCGAGTATCTGAATAGTTCTCTCAGATTGTCCATCAATCTGCAGGTGGAAAGCAGTGCTAAAGGATAACTTTGTACCTAGCGTGCCTTGTAAACTTTTCCAAAAGCGTGAAGTGAACCTGGGATCACGATCGGAGACAATAGAGCTCTCACTTTTATTTTATTTGAGTTCTACGTATGTTTTTAAATTAAAATATTGTTATGAGTAGGACGATTTATTTATTTTTTGTTGGATCGTTTCTTGTTTTGTACCTACCTTGCGATTGTGACAATAACAAATTGTGACGGGTTCATGGCCTAGTTATTATAAAGGTTCATGCCCCATGTTTAGATAGGTTCATGGCCTAGTTATTATAAAGGTTTTTATTGTCAATACCTGGAGGTGGTCTAGACAGTAATGCCAGGTTAAGCGGCTCAATTTTTTGAGAGTACTTGACCGCCCAACCTAAAATTTGGTTTTATAGTGGCAGACTTTAAATTAAATGAGCACTAACTCACAAAAAATGAGCCGAAATTCACATAGCAATAACATGAGAATAAGATAGTGCAAAACTTAAATGAATCCAATAAATATGGTGTAGACAATAATAGACCAAACACCCAATAATTTTACAAGCGACAAATAAGGAAAATAGCAACAAAGAATCCCTAACTAGGACAAAGAAATACGCTTGAGAAAATAAAGAGGACAACGAAGAAAGGAATCCACTCCTCAACGAGCAATAACAACACCAGGCTTCATGATTCGAACCTGAGAAATTAAAGGGGTCTTTGGGATGAACAACTAACTCAGTAGAGAAACCTTATTGTAACACCCGGTTTCACGGGTTTTTGAATTTTTTCGCATAATGGCATTTTTTGTAAATAATTGAAATAAGTCCGTTTCGCGAATTGGGAGTTTTAATGGAACCCTAATAACTAATGCGAATTTTAGGAAAAATATGAGAATTTTAGAAATTCAAATCAAAATGTAACGCCCTAGTTTCCGTTTTTAACCTTATAGCGGTTTAATCCGTAAAAATAGTAAATTGAATCTGTTGGTGAACGGAAAGTTTTATTGGAGCCCTGGTAATAAATCGGAATTATTGGTGAAATAAGAAAATTTAGAGAAAATCGAACCGATAGTCAAGCGTTGATGTAAACGAAAAGTTAAGTGGAGGGGAAAACTTGTCATTTGACAACTCAAATGAAATTAAATATCAAAAACCCCCTCATTCCCTCTTCTCTCCCACACTTAACGTTTTTCTCTCCCTCTCCAAAAGCTCTCTGGCGACTTCTCTTCTCCAGACAACGATGCTTCTTCATCAACGGTGGTTCCTCCACTCCGATCAACAAGTCTTTTCACGTTTCCTTCTCCAAACAACGTCCTAGGTATGATTCTATAGTTTTAGAGCATTAGTTCTCGACTTCTAGAGGTTTAAACTGTTAGGGTTTCGTAAAAATAGTCAGATTTTGTTAAAAATGGTTAGGTATGGCCGTATTTGTGATTATTGAGCGTTGTTGGGAGAAATAATGAGTGTATTTGACGTTTTGGTTGAAAATAGGGTATTTGGAGTTTTAGAGAACTCCATTAATAGAGGTTTAGGAATTGTGAGCGTAAATTGCTCGACGAAATGCCCGAGTGAGGTTTATTAGAATCTTAGGAAATTTCCTTTAGTTAGGAGTTTCGTTAGTCTACGAAATTTCGTTGTTTAGACTTGGTTTTAACAAAGGACACTATGGAATGTTTTAGGTGACAAAGCTCAAAACGAGGAGCTCGATGTGCAAAGGACGTGAGATAAGTTTTCGTGACTTACTGTGGCCGATTGGCCTACACCATATGTCAAGTTTTGATTGTTGAGGATTGTTGGTGCATTGGATGTTTATATTATATGTTTTGGTTGGGTAGTTTAGGTTTAGTTTGTTTATAGGAAATGCTTGTATGATTTTGATGGTATCCATCTTTTTATATTTATGTCGTGTATTGAATTGTCATGCATCACGGTTTATAAACGTCATGAAAACAGATTTATGCATCGATTTCATAAAAAATGGAAACGTAAAGAAAAGGCAAGTAAAGTATCATAGTAAACAACGCATGGTGGATATTCGAGGAGAGGTTCAGACCTGGCGTTCCATGGTGAGCGAGTCTCCCTCCTTTCAGATGGTGTGGGCTATCTACCCGCTTGATGTGACCTATCCATCTGACTGAGAAAGGTCCCGATAACCAAAGACTGACACGTACTGAAAAATGAAATAACATGGGCGGTCTTCATGAAAATTGCATATACATGTTCATGCATAGACATTTATGTAGAATTTACTGAGATTTATCTCATAGGCGTCTTTATAGTGTAGGTGATATTGAAATAGGTGAGGAATACGTCTCTCTACTAGACGAACGCACAGATTGAAGGAAGATGTCCGTGGGAGCGTGCTGGACAGTTGATGCGTATTTTGACCCGTGGGGGAAGATGTAAAGGTATTTTGGGCTAGAGATGGGTAGAAATTGTATAGATAGTGTATTTTGATGGACTAGCTTAGAAACTTATGTTGAAAACGATTTATGGATAATTTGTGAAGTCTAAGTGATAATTTTTATTTCGAAATGTTACTGGAACTGATTGGTGATTTAAATTTCACAGGGGATTGGTTCAGTTTTTAAATGGATCCATGCAGTTTGTTTTTATGAAATTTGGCTACGTTTTGTTATATGCTTCGGGTAGTTTTCGGATGATTGATAAAGTGGAGAAGTGTATGAGGATGATAAGTATTTATGTTGAATTGGTATTTGGGTATTGGTTGATGCAGGAGAATGAAGAATTGTGAAATGTGTGTGTAGGGAATTGGAGAAAGAAAATGAATGGGGAAGGCAAGCTCTCTGGATTTCAAAATCCAGAAAGGTTGCCGATGGATCGCCTTGGAGGGCGATCGATCAGCAAAAATGCACGGCAACTCTCTGGAAAATCCAGAGAGGTTGCCGATCGATCGCCTGAGAGGGCGATCGATCGGCAAGTGAATGGCTAACTCTCTAATTTTTCTAGAGAGGGAGCCGATCGATCGCCAGAAAGGGGCGATCGATCGGCTGGTGATTGATCTCCTTGGGGCGATCGATCACCTGATATGTGGGTGATCAATCGCCCAGGCAAATGTTGCCACAGCCGATCGATCGGCTGGTGAATATTGGGCACAGCTTCCCTTTTTGCCCTCGATTACTTGGCTGATTGTTTTTCTTATATTAATGGGTTTTCTTTAATTTATTTTCGAGACGATTTCAACGACTAGGACCTCGATTTAGAATGTTAGAAGTCTAAATTAAGTTAACGTTTTAAAATGAGTAGAAAATGAAAATTTTACGGGAATTTAAGGGTATAGATTGAGGGTCGCTACACTTATACTATACTCAAATGCATGTGTAAAACTGATTTTATCATTTTCTAATACAATTATAAAAATGCAGTGTAGTGCGGTGTGTGAGTTTACAGTTAAAAATCATTCTCTTTTATTTCAAACAGGCTTCACGAGCCAAAGGTTTTAAAACCCCCAAATTCTTATTTACCATTTTAAAATGGGCTCAACAAACTATGAGTGGGGCATGTTTGAAAACATTGCTATATACATAGGTAGTTTTTTATACATAAACTAAGCCGCCACGTTTTCGTTTGAAAACAATTTGAGTGAAAAATGAGGGTCACCCAAGGACCCATGCGGCACACAATCACACAAAGGTGATGAACCTTAGATCCAGTCCCATCTCATGAGTAAAAAATAAGCTGAAAAGTGACAGAGATCTGAATATTCAACCACGTCACCCGGACTACCTGCGAGTAACTCAGCAACTGTATAGCTTGTTTATCAAAGGGTGGCCGACAAACCAATCAACGACAATACCACTCACATAACGCCTACTTGTGGTCGGTGAGCAAGCTCTAGTGCGACATCACCCAACGTATCACATAAACACACCTTGGCTAAGTTTAGGAATTCGAAGTCCAAAAAATGCATCATCACTACACTATTACCCATTTTGCAACATAAAATAAGCAACTTGCACACAATAGAAGGTGCAAACAATTTGACTCTGGTTGCTCAGCTAGATACAACCCATAACAACCGAAGACTGATCAAATGCTCAAACAACCCCAAACGATCACCTGATCTAACTTCAATTATTCTAATTGCTCGACCGCTGCAGTCTTGAACAATTGGAGTTTGAAATTAAAGGCTCAACCAGCCCAAATTGAAATAACCTCATCATGCGTGCATATAAAATAATTCAAATGAATACCTTGCACTTGAAATTTAAACGTGTAAAACATATGTACACACATAAAAACTAACGTGCTAGCGATCAACCTCTGTTTGGATTTTCATACGTGTCAATCCATAAAAATAACTTTTTAAAACTATGCAATGCAATGTAAAATAGTACAATATAAAAACCCCTATCTGAACGACGACTACAATCTTACGACAAGCCGATACAAGCTATCGGGAACAAGCATTGGGAAATAAGACATCGAATCCAAGACGTCGAGAACAAGGACATTGTCTGAACCTATAACAAGCGGACATCAAAATCCTAAATCAGAACACGAGAGATATTACTATAGGAGTCCTAAATCAGGACTAGGAACTCACACGAAAGAATCGACATTTGAACTCAAATCTCACACAAAACACAACATGGGTTGACACCTTGAGCAAATGGTTGACCCTTGTTTCTCTCGAGTTGGCGAGGGTCAACAACTTGACAGCCCTTGAACCTCTCCAGTATGGCAAGTGTCGACCAGCCAATCGAAAACTAAACCCTTCAGTCAGCTGGGGCCGTCCCTTGCTCAACTATGCCATCACCATTGGTCGACACTTACGAGCAACTGTCGACTGTTGTGTCAATTTCCAGCGACGAGAAATGTGAAATTTGGTCTCCCTCGTCGATTTCCACCTCATCGACGCCATTACCTAGATAGAAATCAAATATACCAAAATAACACAAATAGAATCATCAATTTTGAGTTTGCAACCTCAAAATCCCAATCCAAAATAAACGAAACCAATAACAACAAAACTAACAAAAATAGAGCTAGAAACGACTTACCCCTTCACAAAACTTGAAAACGGGAGTGACACAAGGACGATCCTAACCTCTCAAACCCTTCGTTCCATGCCTGAAACTCTTCCTCTCTCTCTCCCCTTTTTTTTCTCTCAACTGCACACACACAAAGGAAGGAAGGATCAATTAAAAAAAAATAAAGTTTTTAATAAAAATTAAAATAATATAATATAATATAATTAGTATAATTTATATATGTAATATTAAACATACCCTTAAATAAAGCCCAACACGACAAACATCCACGTCATTAGACAATTTGAAAAATCCAATTGAGGAATTTTCAAGCCTTAGACAAAATTCACATGCAACAATTTGATTTATTTAACTAAATTCGCGGGGTTCAACTACAAAAAAAATTTACGAAATTCACTAAAAGCCTAAACGTTTCAGGAATATTTTCCTAACAAACTCGAAATCAAAATACTAATTTACCCAACACAAGATTTTGAAATTTCAGTAAGCAGAACACGAAAACCGACAGTTTGACTGAAAATTTATACGTGGCCAAATGCCAATAAAGCAAAACAATTCAAGTTAATAAGAAATAAGTTGACTTCGAATATCGTGAAAAATTAACTAATAGAAAAAGACTGGATATTACATTTATAAAATGAATTTAAACAAAATCTTCTAAAAGCAGTTTCAAATTCAGCGTTGTTTGGTTGTCTCTAGTTGTTTAAAAAATCATTTTGAAAGCTAAGCCAAGATTAAACCGTTCCTTGTCGGTATGTTGACCCTTCATGGAGTACTCATTCTTTTTGCAATGACAAATCTTGTACGTGTTCTAAAAAAGTGTATGTTTTTTGGGTCTCGACGGGACAGGAAATACAAAAAAATATGGAACTCTAGTTAATTCTACATGTACTTTCATTCTATGGCAACGATAAAAAGCCGTAGAAGTGGCTATGAGAGTGAGGAGCATAAATGGAGGGGGGGGGGGGGGGTGGGGAGAGAGAGAGAGAGAGAGAGAGAGAGAGAGAGAGAGAGAGTTTTGGGTAAATATTATTTTAACCCTTAAACTATGGATTGTTTTTTTAAAACACCCTTAAATTAACAACCCTAACAAATTCAACCTTCAACTATTATAAACTTAACAATTTAACCCATCGCAGCCCTCTAATCACCCACGTTCTGCATTTTTTTCTAAAATCGGGGGCCGATCTAAAATGAAATCCCCTCGTTTGACGTGCACCACGCGTGGAACGAGGGGCTGATCTAAAAACAACTGTCTCCCATTTTGTCGAGGGGTCGTTGTGGGGGGTGGAGGCCCTCGTTCCATGTGTGGTGCACGTGGAACTGGAATAGGGGGCCGTTCTCCCGAGCCGGCCCTCTGTTCTAAAAAATTGCTCTTGAGAGCAGGGGGTCGACTCCCCATTGACCCCACACTTTTAGAAAACAAATTTTTTTCTCTCGGCCTCCACAATTTCAATCCAAAATCCAACCATTTCACGACCCCACCTTGTTGATTTTTCTATACTTGTTGGTTTACTACAACTATTATCCAAAAATCCGACAAATTAGAGCCTTAAAACCACCAAAAATCTCCAAATTCGAGGATAAAAATCCCAAATCCGAGCTCTTGCAATGGCCCCCCAAATTGATCTTTAAACGAAAGGCCCCATCACAAGTGGTCTGTCACAAGGTGGCTTGACAAACTAGTTACTATTGTCACAAGGTGCCACGACATATCGGGAACCGTCGTCACAAGTTGCGACTGGCAACTGGTTACTCGTCGAATGAATTTTGAAACCAGCCGTGTGAATAGTAGTTCGAGCAGAATATATCAATCCGCTCGATTATTCATGGGAAGGTTGCCAACTTTAGTGGTTGGGAGTCTTTAGAGATCAAGGAGATGTTTGACATAATCTTCTTGCATGGGCTGAGGGGAGAGAGGTGCAACAAAATTGTTTGCTTATTTTATACGAACTTGAGCCCCACTAGGAGGATTTGGTGGTTGAAGACGTATATCTGTGGTACAGAGATTACCGTATCTCCAGAGGTTGTTAACGAGTTGCTCGGATTTTCCATAGGAGGGAGTGACGTGGAGAGATACTATCACGCTTCCCGAGATTGTGACTTCTTCAAATCGGCAGAGAGACTAGATTTCCTGAGGCGAATTCATAGCAACGAGATCAAAGGACTTGAAAGTCAAAGCTTGGGTTATTCACAACCTTATCACCACACCATTCTACCTCGGGATGGACATAGAGATCTGGTGAGCTGCATGGATCTCTATGTGATGGAGAAGCAATATAGCAGCAGGATGTTCGACCCTGACTACCTGATCTTAGGTCACATGCATGAGATTGGTCGGATATGCTACAAGAACCTGCTGTAACACCCGGCATTTTCGATCGGAAAATTATCCCTCGAATTGTCGAACGAGGTTAGGTTTATATTAATATGGCGTATGTGTTGGCGAAATTGTTGGGATGTTTAGTGGAAAACTAAACCATGATTCATTTAGTTAGAAATGCATGGAAGGGAAAATTAGGAAGAAATTAAGGTTGGTGGGAGAAATCAAATGGATGATTGACACTTGGCAAACTTGTTGAAGAAGCCATACTCTTTTCTCTCCCCTCCTACGTGAAACCCTCACTTTCTCTTCTCTGCTCTTTCCATTTCCTTCTCTGTTTCTTCTCTTTCTGGCGATTCAAACCTTTCTAGAAGACTTCATCTCTCCTCTTTTCTTCTATTTTCTTCAGCAAAGGTAAACATCTACTTATGCTAATGAAGTTGGACAAGTTAAAATGTGAGTTTTGTTGAAGTTTAGGGTTAAGACATTTCGGAGGAAAACTCACTGTCCTTGGATGAAAACATGTTGGATTGTTTTCTAAAAGTCTGAATGGAGTCAGGAGTGTATGTAGTAAACATTTTGCAGCTTGCTTATTTTCTGAATGTGCATGTACAGGTTCGTGCATTACCGAGACAATCAGAACATCAACTCCGCAGCAAACAGGTAAGTTCATAACCGTAGGTTGGCCCTACATCACGGAGGTACTAGGTTTCCTGTTCTGTCGGGTTGTTTTGGGTAGAAAGGTTATAGTCTATGTTCTGAAATGTCTGGCTTCGATTTACCTTATGTTGTCTTATTTCTGCTCTCTGCCTGTTTAAGTTCAAGCACCATTCACGCATATACGTTTTCTCTGAAAGACATGTAAATGTTTTCTGTACACTGTTTGAAACTAAACAAGATAAAATCCGACTGAAATTTACCAGGTGAAGTGCGAGATGGGGACTGGCCCCAGAACTGTTTACTGTACTGTATCCCTAAATGTGCCTGATAGTACACCCTCCCCCTCCCCCACTGTTTGCCAGTTCCCCTATAAGCTCCACTTAATTCTACTGCCACTGTAACTTAATGCTCTGTACTGTCACCGTATTTCTGAAAAACCGCATGCATAGTATTTTGCATCACTGCATTCTGATTATGTCCTTACTGAGTTATAGACTCATAAGTGAACTCTCTGATGTAAGTACTGAACCCGAAAATGAGGACTTTGTGCCTCAGTCTGATGATTAGTTGCTGGTGGATCGAGCTCATGGGGGTTTGGTTGCTGCAGCCAGACATGATTTCTTTTCAGAGGTTTCTGTAAAGTTTTTCTGAAATCCTGATTTTTGTGTTAAAAACTCTGTAGAAAACTCATCTTTTGGTGAATTCTGTAATTATATGTTACGTTCTGTACTGTCCCTCGGATTTTGAAACAATGTACAAGTTCTGATGTTTCAGTTTTAGGAACCACTGTATTTGACAGTTAAGTTTATATTCTAAAGTATTCTGAAATTTGTTTGGAATGTTTCTATTAGTTCATGCATGGATGGATTCTGGTTTTGGAACTGTCCATGTAATATTATTTCCTTGAACCTGTCAATTTTAAACTATGTCTTACTGACCTTCAAATTTCAAAATACTGTATAGATTCTGAGTCAAGGTTTTCAAAACTGCTGTATTTGACAGTTGAACTCATGTTCTGAATGTTCTGAAATGTTTTAGAATATTTTCATGTTTTAAGATTTGCATGGATGGTCTCAAATTTTAGAGTCATCCATGTAGTCTGTTTTTCTTAGATCTGTCATCTGTAAAGTGTGTTTGAAAATCTTATTTTGAATCGGGTTTTGAAGGTCTGAAACCCTTATGTCTTCTGCTTGATGCTCCCTGCCCGTATGTCTCCCTGTAAAAGTTGTAAATTTTGCCTTTAAAACTATGTCTTCCGGCTGACGTCATCAAAGTCATCCGCCCAGTGTATTTATGTCTTCCGGCTGATGTCAGCATAAGTCATCCGCCAAGTTTAAAACTCCATCTTCCGGCTGACGTCACCTAAGTCATCCGCCCAGTGTAAATATGTCTTCCGGCTGACGTCATCCCAGTTTTTCCGCTAGTATAATGCTTATATCTTCCGGTTGACGTCATCCATCTTCCGGCTGACGTCATCTCCTCATCCGATCTCAGTTACTGTCTGTGTCTTCCGGCTGACGTCACCTCAAAGTCATCCGCCCAGTGTATTTATGTCTTCCGGCTGACGTCATCAAAGTCATCCGCCCAGTGTATTTATGTCTTCCGGCTGACGTCATCAAAGTCATCCGCCCAGTGTATTTATGTCTTCCGGCTGACGTCACCCATCTTCCGGCTGACGTCATCAAAGTCATCCGCCCAGTGTATTTATGTCTTCCGGCTGACGTCATCAAAGTCATCCGCCCAGTGTATTTATGTCTTCCGGCTGACGTCATCAAAGTCATCCGCCCAGTGTATTTATGTCTTCCGGCTGACGTCATCAAAGTCATCCGCCCAGTGTATTTATGTCTTCCGGCTGACGTCATCAAAGTCATCCGCCCAGTGTATTTATGTCTTCCGGCTGACGTCACCCATCTTCCGGCTGACGTCATCAAAGTCATCCGCCCAGTGTATTTATGTCTTCCGGCTGACGTCATCAAAGTCATCCGCCCAGTGTATTTATGTCTTCCGGCTGACGTCATCAAAGTCACGTCACCCATCTTCCGGCTGACGTAACCTCCTCTTCTGCCCAGTTTTACTCAGCCTTTTCCGCTGAATACTGTTCGTCTTTTGTCGTATCTGAATCCACCGATAGCTCAAATCTTCCGCCTGATGTCATCTCCGCTTCTGTCTTTGCATTTACATCTTCCGGCTGACGTCATTCAAGTCTTCCGCTACTTCTTTAAACTAAGTCTTCCATCGGTTATTCGCCTAAGTTTTCCGCCAATGTTTCCTGTTTCCTCCTCTGCCAGCCTTATGCTAATTTCTGTTCTGTTATCCATTATTGAAACCTATTTTAAATTTCTACACCCGAGAACTCTCTCTCTCCCTGTAAATGTTTTCTGTTACTCACTGTAGTTTCTCCCTCTCTGTAAAGTTACATTTTTTTAGGGTTTGTGATGACAGTGCATGTTTCCTGTCATTCGGTTCTGTTTTCTGTTAAAGTTTTAAAAAGTTCAGATGGCTTTCATAAGTTGTTCCAGTAACGCTGTCTGTTCTGTTTATGTTAAAAAAAAAATAGTTACCGTTTTCCGTCCACTGTCCCGGAGTGATGGCTCCGATCTCGGAGCCCGATCGGGTTCCGGATTTGGGTCGTCACACCTGCCGTACGACACATTGATTTAGAGGATGGTCGAGCGATCTGGGATTCAGCTACCTAGTGGGGAGCAGAGGAGAGAACATAAATCCGTCGATTTATTTGATAGGCTTCATCTGATTCGGATGGGTCTAGTTAAAGTCGCAGGACTTGGATGCGCATCAAGGGGCCTCCACATCTCGGGACGCTTCGCGCCGCCATTGTCCCACCAAAAGGCTAGTATGTGGGACACCATAGAGCAGAGGTGGGACATGATGGCGCAGCGGTGGGACAGGATGGAGCAGCGGTGGGACAAGATGGAGCAGAGTTGAGGAGGTCAACTTGTCCAACATACAGCTGACTGACAGAGTCACGCGCTGGATGAAGGCCTCTTACAACGATGACCCACCCGTAGTGTAGTTTATTTTTCATTTTATGTACTTTGCTTTAAGTTTGTAATATAGTATCATTTGATGTACTGTAGTTTGTATTTTTTTATCATTTGACATACTGTAGTTTGTATTTTATTTCATTTGATGTCACTTTACTTTATGTTTGTACTGTAATTATCTGGATCTGACTGTTGGGTATAAATTGTAATTTGAATATGCAGGAATTGTGACTATGGAGGAGTCATAAAACAAACGAAACTCTACCTATTTTTTCAATTTTATCTCACTAAATTACACATTATTTATTTTATAAATTAATTTAAAAAAAAAAATACCAAACGATATTCAATTTACTTGAAATTTTTAACACATGTTCACCACATCATGGAAAGATAATCTAAAAAGTTTTCGGTATTTTCTAACACTTGTACGATTTATTGTAATTGTTGTACATCTGTTTTATAAAATAATTATCTAAAATTACAATAAATCGTACGTGTTAGAAAATAACGAAACTTTCCAGATTATCTTTCCATGATGTGGTGAACATATGTTAAAAATTTCAAGTAAATTGAATATCGTTTGATAATTTTTTCCCTCTGTTTCGGGGCTGGGACCCCGTTCATTCTTCACTTTATAAATTAATTTTAAAAAAATACCAAACAATGTTGAATTTACTTGAAGTTTTTGACACGGTGGCCCTTAGAAAAGGGTCCGTGTAAAACCCACAAATAACTCAAGATGTGCTCGATGACAAGTGTTGTGTAAATCCAAAAATAAAGAGGGAAGAAATGACTAAAAGATGAGCTAGATTAAGGTGTGAATGTGTGTGAGTGTTGGCCAATTAATGTAGATGAGATTAAGACTAGAAACATAAAAGAAAAATGAAAGAAAAGATGAAGAGAAAAGTGTGTGAAGTGGAGAAGAAATGAAAGGTGATGAAGAGAAGAAAATTGTAATAAAATAAAAGGTGAAGTGTGTGAGATTGATGGCCGAATTTAAAGGTGAATAAGTGGGTGAAGTGTAGCGGAAATGATAAAAATAGAAATACCTTTGGCGGATCCAAAGAGCTATCTTACGTGAGGCTCTTGGATAAACCATTTTCCCAGAGGAAAACTGACCACCTAGGGCCTAGGTTTTCTTCCTCAACTCCTAATCCCGGTGGAAAAGGCGAGGTAATAGATAAGAGTTAACCTAGTAACCCGAAGGCTAGGCTAACAATGGAGGGCTACTCCACTTGATCCAAAGATCAAGGAAAAACAAAAAACAACAAACCTTTGGAGAGAAATAGATATTTTATAAATTGGCAAAAAGTTCCAATACATGCACCAATGCTATGCTTAAATAGGCAATCATAAGGTGGATGGTTAGGGTTTCCATAAGGATGAATGAATGGTGGCCCTTGGATGAAAAAAGGATGGATGGCCAAGATCAAGGCAAACAAGCACGAATCCTAGGGAGGAGATGAATGCCATGCCTAAATAGATCAATAGAGGGAATCTTGCCACATCATCAATCCATGAGGCCACTATCTCTTGTCCTTGCAAGGTTAAAAATCCAAGTTTG
Organism: Begonia masoniana; assembly: GCA_022432975.1. NCBI lineage: Eukaryota > Viridiplantae > Streptophyta > Magnoliopsida > Cucurbitales > Begoniaceae > Begonia > Begonia masoniana. Next base: position 24,129,526 of record CM039514.1, read on the forward strand.
GGCCTCCCTTGGGTTGAAACACTATGGGCCTAAGTATCTTCAAAAGAATGAGTCAAATGTGATGCCTCCAAGTGGTGCCTCCAAATGTGACAAGTGATGTCTCCAAGTGGGCCTCCAAATGCCTCCAAGTAATGGGCCAAATAATGGGTCAAGTGATGGATCCCAAAATTTGAGCCAAATGGTAAATCCCAACCAAGCCACCAATATGTGACTAAGCCTAAGTAAAATACTAAAGCATGAAAATGACTAATGGCTAAGAGTTTGCTAAAAGAAAAAATAAAAAAAATAAAAAAAAGGAAAATTACAAAACTTGATTTCTGGAAGACAAATTCCGGCTTCTGCTAGTCTAGCTGGTGCTCGAGGATTTTCTTCATTACATTTAGAGCTTTGCTTCCATGTGAACTCCAAATTTTTTGAACTAGCTTCCCTTGTACCGTCCTCCAATAGTTCGTTACCTACACAAGAGAGCACGTAATAAGTAAGGAGAATAAATAAAGTTTTGGCCTTTATCGGATTTTCAGTTAATTGAGCATCTTGACATGTCATCCTCTCTAGGTGATTTGAGGATTTGACCTCAAATCCATTTTAGTTGACTTCTTCCCGAAGTTGTCTCCTCTAAAAGTTGGGACAAAGATTTCAACTAGACTCTCTAAATGCTTGTATTTGATGATGAAGAAGGTGTAGTCTGCCAATAGGGTATGAGTTGAAATCCCTTTAACCACCAATAGTGTTCTTGACATAATTTCCAAATTTTAGGTGGTTGGGAGGTCTTTTCAGAAATTTCTTTAGTAAAGGTATTAAGATTGATTTCATGAGGTACTTTTGAGGGTAATTGCTTAGGAGTGGAGTGAAAATTTCCAAAGTATTCGAATTCCAAATGTGATGGCACGAGATACTCCTTTGACCAATGAGTTAATCTTTCTATCTCTAAGACCACGGGTACAAGCTCAACATCCCAACGAACCTTGTAAGGTGTTTGGCTCCAACTAGTCCTCAAAGTCCAAGTGTTCAAATAGCTGGAGGTTAGTGAGCTTGTTAATACCAAATCAACGGCTTCTTTGACTCTCGTCCGATGGTAGAATTTGTGATAGTCATGAAGTGAGGCTAGTCATTTTGCTAATCTACCCAATTGCAAACTATGGCTTTTGTTGTGTCCATTGGGAGTACATTTTTCCTTGTTTTGCCTAGTCCTATTATGGTCCAAAGTAGTACAATATGAATGAACTAAGAAATATGCTAACTTCTTTAGGCATGGGTGGCGAAGTGGGTTTATTCTTTTAACATTCGGAAGGGAGTGGGGTAGACCAATGATCATATTAGAAATTTCAAAAATACTCTCTTCACTTAACTCCCTCTTTTCTTGTTGCCATTGTAGCACCCGGTTTCATTGAGCCAACTTATTTTGTCAACTAGTAGTGAATGTTTTATAGATGAAATTGGGAGAAATTAGTGATTAGGCTAATGAGTGACTAGGCGAGGGCATAATGGTAAACTAAAATATAAAGTGGATAACCTATTTAAGGGAAGAGGTTCTGCGTTTAATGCACAGTAGCCGCCACCCTATTACCATTTCCCTTCGTTTGATTTTCTGCTCAGCTCAGCAGACTTCCTTCTGACATTTTCCTCTATGATTTTCTCCATTCTAGGTGAGTTTTGTTTCATTTTACTTGTTGTTTTAGTGATTAGATAACAGAGAGATTGTAGGGGAGTGTTCGTGAATGCTGTGAGTGAGAGTTAGTTTTGGGTTTTGGGGAGAACCAGGAATGCTCGACGAGCAGGACTTCCAGCTAGTTTCCCTAAGATTTCTAAATAGTTTAGAATGAAGTTTAGTAATGTGGTGCTCTGTTTACGATTATAGGTGAGCAGACTCCTGAAGTAGCTTACAACCAAACAATCTCAAGGAGACCAGGTAAGTGAAGTATGCTTGTGTGTAACGACCCAAGAGGAATCGTCACATAATTCATGACTTTCTTAATCATTTAATTCTTATTACTCACACTTTACTCGTTTTTGGTAATATATATTTTTCTGAAACATAATTTAGCTTAAGACATCACACATTAGGCATCGCTCGGCAGAGGAGTACATTATACATCTGCCGGCGGGCAGGGTAAAATGCTCCATCCGATAAAAGACTTTAGCTCTTAAGCTGCACCTACCGATGGAGAAATAAACTTGTATCTGCCGGTCATACCCCAACAGATTTCTATACTTAATCACTTACTCCTGCCGGTCGCTAAATGACAAGCAAGGAGTTCACATCTTCCGGTAGAGAAAGATTTCATCATCCGATTCATCACGTGAAACTCGTGTGACTCACTTATCACCGCCTAATAGAGGACATCTTCCAATGAGCACGTGCTTAACACGTGACCCTTTAAAACTTCACTAGATAGAAGATATCATACGGTGAGCATGTGCATCACTCGTGGTTCATTAACCTCGTTCAACATCAGCAATACGCTACACATACCGGTCGCTAAACGACAAGATAACCCTCACATCATCCGGTAGCTAGACGACAAAATTAAACTTACATCTTCCGATGGCTTAAACACTCTACATCTACCGGTCACTGGGCGATGAAATAACACTTACATCATTCGGTAACTTAAATACACCTCATCTGCCGATCACTAGACGACAAAATAGCACTCTCATCATCCGATAGCTTAAACGCACTACATCTACCGATCACTAGATGACAAAATAGCACTCTCGTCATCCGATAGCTTAAACGCACTACATCTACCGATCACTAGATGACAAAATGGCACTCTCATCATCCGATAGCTTAACCTTCACTGACTTCAAACTTCAATGGCATAACATTCATTTTAATGAAAATCAGTAACTCATCCAGAATTCATATAGCGGAAGACTTAAGCATACAGACCAACCAATGCTCCTTAAAATTGTTTCCAGATTCAGTGGTCAACAGACATCTTTAAAAGAAGACTCAATGTTATGAAATAGACTCATCCTACTTAAACTATCATATTCGTTATCATAACTAAAATCATAAAAACATTAACCAGGGGTCTCCTTTGCCATCCAGTCACAGATTTGCTCCCTGAAAACCTTTCAGCAACCGAGCTTAGACATCCTCATTAACTTTGAGATCCTCACCTGAAAACTCGTCACCTACATCATAAGGTTTAAACTATAAGCCTAATGCTTAGTAAGGAATGCAGTACTAATAAGTATGCATGAATGCTCATTTTGAGGAAATAAATGCTCATGAATCTTTTCTTATTCATACTCATACTCAAGTCTTCATCCTGGTTCATCATTCATATTCATTGTTCATAATCATCATTCATATACATCGTTCATATTCATCGTTCATATTCATTGTTCATAATCATCATTCATATACATCATTCATGTTCATTGTTCATATTCTTCGTTCACGTTGTGTGGATTAAGGGAGGATTTGTGCCGGTAAAGGGGGTTTGACAGTGAGAGTGCACATAGTTTCCTTGCGGATCGTATCATGGTCCTTCTTTTGGACAGTGACATACGCCAAACCGCCCTAACCCTCACTTAATTCACGTTGCATAAGTTTTATATTCTTATCTTGTTCATGAGAAAGTATACTCTTACAACATTTTCATATGCATAAAACATTTATGATGCATGAACATGAAGATTCTTAAATCATCAAGCTACTAAACAGAGCACCATTCGATGTGAAACCTTACCACTGAGCTAATCATCAGCATAAACATTAAACAGTAACATAAGGGGAAACTTCTAATCATCATATGGGTTTCTACCTAGCATCCTTTGATGTAGGGTCCTAATGACCGAGAAACCTACACATTCACTTACCTGGTCTCCTTAGCAATTTGAGCTCCTTTCTTTACAACTTCTTCACCTAAAACATTTACATTGCAGTGGTTAAAACGAAATCCTATTAGTTCTAATCACAAGTCATCCTAGGATCTAATAGCTATAGTCACTCCCGAATCCTTAGTATAGTTCTCTGTGCAGTTTGATATCCAAAACCCAAAACAGACAGATACGGTTAGCGATAATTCAGGGTTAGTTGTTTAATGTCAAAAATCGATTCGGAATGACATTACCACTTTCAGTTTTTAAAATACCCTTACTAATACTCAGCCATTGAAGAACCCAGAACTTCAACATATAGCAGAAAACAGAGCTTAACGACTAAAAGATAGCTACATTGCCAAACTCGTACCTCGAGCACAAAGTAACCGAGAAGCAGCAAGGAAACCGATCGTCGAAAAGAGGGATTTCCAGCTGACAGAGAGCGAGAGCTCGGGAGGGGAAATCGCCGAGAGTAAGAGATGACGGCTACAGTGGTTTAAATGAGGTTTGAATCCTTTTCTTTTTCTTTAAATACTGGTCTCAATCCTCCATTATTACAACTTTTCCACTCAACCTAGTTTAAATCCACATGTAATTAATTAAGCTTGGCATAAAATTCTAAATCGTGAAGCTTGAATAATCATGGCCGTTAATTCAGTTAGGAAGTTACCTGATTGAAGTTGTCGGGTGTTACATTGTGCCTTCGGGCCTACATCACAAAACAGTAGGATTATGTATGCTTGAATATGTTTGTATGTCATGCATCATATTTTTGAAAGTATGCAAAAATGAATTTACATGAAATGGCATGGTAAGGAATGAACAGACTGTAACAGATAAGCTATTAAGGGAACTAATCCACCCTTTAACTTATGAAGGGATTTATACTTTGAGAGAAGTGATCCAACTTCTAATTTCACAGGGGGATCTGAACAGTTGTTAAGGGAACGAATCTGCCCCTTAATCGAGAGAGAGGATGTATGACTTTGGGAGAAGTGATCCAACTCCCAATTTCACAAGGGGATCAGATCAGAAACAAATGCATATGCAACTGAGATGAGAAAGTAGAAACTGCATGTTTAGGAATTTATGTTTCAGCATTCCATTTCATTACTGCTTTACTTACTTAGCATTAGACTAATAGATCAGTTTTGTGATGTAGGTGAAGAAGTGACAGCAGGTGTGTTCGATGAGTTTCGAGAACCACGAGGTGGAAGAAGCTACGGGGGAGAGGGACAGCAGGATTGATGACTAAGGTATCCGGATTGTTTGCATTGATACTTTGTGGACAAACTGCTGAATATTAAGGACGGGGAATGTAATAACACGGCTTGTACGGACGTTGGATTTAATATATTATATTGATATTTTAATAAAACCGTGGCATTTTTTCATAAATATGTCAAAATAAAATCAATTTCGCAACGGAAAGCGTCATTACGATCCTACGAAATAATAGGAATTTGAGGAATTACGGGAGAATTTTTCGAAGATACCGCTATATTCGTTGTAATACGTTTCTCGAAACTTAAAAGTCGTTTAAGTAAAAATAGTAATGAGGCCAAGTGCGAACGGACAGTTTTAAGAAAGTCTGGTGACAAGTAAGGGTTAATGGCAAAAATATGAA